>OZ007508.1:3748648-3840505 GCA_963931865.1 Axinella damicornis | reverse complement strand
CCTATATTTGTATGTGTGCAACTTGATGGTAAAGAGGTTGCCATGGAGTTAGACACAGGTGCCTCTGTTTCTCTAATGTCTGAGAGTGTTTACCACAAATTGTGGCCAGGGAGGAGTCTTGATAGCTCAACTGTCAGACTTCAAACATATGCATGTGAATCCCTGGAAGTAGTGGGCAGTGCTACAGTACAAGCTGAATATGAAGGCCAGACAGCTGAGTTACCACTAATTGTAGTCAAAGGAGATGGAGCCACCTTGCTGGGCAGAAACTGGCTTCACAAGATCAGACTCAACTGGCGAAAAATTCAGCAGGTCAGTAAACCGAGGCTGCACAGCTTGCTTGAGCAGTACCATGAAGTCTTCCAGGAAGGCTTAGGCACCATGAAAGGGTACCAAGCCAAGATAGAAGTTGAACCCGGTGCTAAACCTCATTATGCAAAGGCAAGATCTGTGCCATACGCCCTAAGACAAAAAGTGGAAGAAGAGCTTGATAGGCTGGTAGCCGAAGGAATTCTGGAACCCATTGAATACTCCGATTGGGCAGCGCCCATCGTTGCAGTAGTAAAGAGCGACAAAAAGTCAGTGAGGATCTGTGGAGATTTCCGTACGACCGCGAATGCTGTGTCACGACTAAATCGCTATCCAATACCGAAGGTAGAAGACCTTTTCGCAACCCTGAAGAAGGGGTAAAACCTTCACAAAACTTGACCTCAGTCAGGCATACCAGCAATTGGTATTGGATGAGGAGTCCAGGAAGTACGTCGTGATTAGCACGCACAAGGGTTTGTACCGTTATACTCGACTGCCTTATGGGGTCTCCTCAGCCCCGGGAATCTTCCAGAAGGTAATGGAGCAGTTGCTCCAAGGGATCCCAGGGGTAACGGTGTACATAGATGACATTCTGGTCACCGGGGAGACAGTTGAGGACCATCTAAATTCGTTGGAGGAAGTACTGAAACGGCTGGCTAAAGCTGAGCTTCGTGCCAAACGTGAGAAGTGCAAGTTTCTAGTGCCGTCAGTGTCTTACCTTGGACACCTCATTGATAGCGAAGGCTTGCATCCACTCCCTAGTAAGGTCAAGGCCATCCATGATGCGCCTACCCCGAGGAATGTACAAGAGCTCAAAGCATATTTGGGGCTGCTAACCTATTACGGGAAGTTCTTGCCGAACTTGACTACCGTGCTCGCACCCCTGTATGAGCTACTCCGGAAAAACCAACATTGGAAATGGTATGCTTCTCAGTCCAGAGCTTTTCAGAAGTCGAAGGAATTGCTAACCTCAGCGGCATTGCTAGTTCATTTTGACCCAACACTACCACTAGTGCTAGCTTGTGATGCCTCGCAATACGGCATCGGAGCTGTTCTCGCACACAAGCTTCTGGATGGATCGGAGCGACCAATTGGCTATGCTTCGAGATCCCTAAATGCGGCCGAGAAAAACTACTCCCAACTGGAAAAGGAGGGGTTGGCTTGTGTCTTCGGTGTGAAACGTTTCTTCTCTTACCTGTTCGGACACACCTTCCAACTCATTACAGACCACAAGCCGCTTCTGGGGCTGCTGAGCGAGGGCAAGCCGGCTTCACCACAAGCGTCAGCCCGTGTGAGAAGATGGTCTCTGTACTTGTCAATGTTTGAGTACCACCTGACCTTCCGCAATACGAGTGCTCATGCAAACGCTGATGCCTTATCTCGGTTGCCATTGCCAACACAACCTGCTCTAGATCAACCACCCCCAGAACTCGTACTCCTAGCAGACCACTTGTCAAACTCTCCTGTGACAGCTAAGCACATTCAAGTGCAGACCAACAAAGATGTCACCCTGGCAACAGCCCTACAGTACGCACTTCAAGGTTGGCCCAACCGTCTGGAGCCACACAGTGCCTTACAACCCTATTTTGAGAGGAGAACAGAGCTCTCAGTCTTTCAGGGATGTTTGTTGTGGGGCTCTCGAGTGGTCGTCCCTGCTGCATGTCGACAGCAAGTGTTAGAGCAGTTACACGAGGGACACCCTGGCATCACACGCATGAAGAGGCTGGCAAGGATGTACGTGTGGTGGCCAGGGATATCCAGTGCGATGGAAGAGATGGTGCGTTCCTGTCAATCTTGCCAACTACAACAGTCTACTCCAGCTCCTGCTCCGATGCAACCATGGAGTTGGCCTACTAGGCCATGGGCCAGACTACATCTGGATTACGCAGGACCCATTGAAGGCAAGATGATTCTTGTACTCATAGACGCTCACTCGAAGTGGATTGAAGCGATGGTTACTCCCACTTCAACCTCGACCGTGGTGATTGAGGAGTTGAGAGACAAGTTCAGCCAGTTTGGCATTCCAGAGACAATTGTCACCGATAACGGACCTTGTTTTACGAGTGCAGAGTTTGAGTTGTTCCTAGAGAAGAATGGTGTTAAACACACAACCACAGCACCATATCACCCTGCCTCAAATGGCCTTGCCGAGAGAGCTGTCCAGATCGTAAAGAAAGGACTCAAAAAGTGCAAGGATGGTACACTACGAACCAGATTGTCTCGTATGTTGTTCGCATACCGTCTCACCCCTCAAGGTACTACAGCCGTATCTCCAGCTGAATTGCTACTCAATCGGCGTCCCAGATCTCGACTAGATCTGTTGCGACCAAACCTTCCAGAGCAAGTGGAAAGGCGACAGGAGAAGCAAAAGAGCTACCACGATCGTCGTACTAAAGAGAGAGAGTTCGCAGTGGGAGCGTCAGTGTGGGTTAGAAATCCCGTGAGTGGAGACAAATGGCTCCCAGGAGTGGTACTGAGTAAGGAAGGCTCAGTTAATTACCAGGTTGAATTGAATACTGGTAGAGTGAGGAAATGTCATGTTGAACAGATGCGTACTCGAACTGTGTCTTCTACAGAAACTGTTCCATCAGAGACTCCCTTGATCTCACCTTCCATTGGGATACCTGAGCAGATAGTACCCTCTACAAGTGTTACTGAGCCTCCAGTTGTATCCGCACCTTGTGATGAACCTAGAGTGCTGGATTCCACTCCTAATTTCACTGAACACACTGAGTCCACCAGTGTTGAACCCAGTGTTGAACCGAACACTGAACTTCGTTCGTCGACTCGAAATCGTAAACCGGTAAATCGATATGAGCCCAAATGGTAATTGCAATTTGTACCTTTGGAACTCAGGACTTGGATTGGTGTGTTTTGTGTGTGTGTTTTGATTTTGTTTTGTGCTAAGAGGGAAGGAATGTAATGTATTGACTGTAAATTGCTGCATGATGTCATGCAATTGTGGTTTTTGGTATTTCCTGTTCTATGTGTATATATAGTGCATTCTTACAGTGTACTGCCAGAGAGATTTTATAGCATCAACAGTTGTTAGACTTTGGTCAAAGCTATAACAGCATGTACACAATCATGCCTTGGTACATGTATGAATAATTAATACCATTGGACTAGTGATACACTATTAATCAATTGCTGGTGGTTCACACAACAACACATGCACCTCTAATAGCCCTTTCACCTGTGTTATACCGGATCGAAGTGATATACATGCTGGATGAAAGGTCTAGGCAACCATTTTCAATTAAGACTACAGTCAAACCTCCGATAGTGGACCCTCTGAGATAAGGACACAATATAATAAACCTCTCTACAAAGGACGCTTTTCAAGGTCCCAAATAATTGTTTTGCCTATGGTTCTAATACAATGTATTTTGAACCTCCGAGAAGAGGACAACCTCTCTACAAAGGACAAAAGACTTGAGATTTATATTGTTCCCAAAGTGTCCTTTGTTCGGAGCTAGATTTGACTGTACAACACTTGTCATTACAGTAGCTACATGGTGTGTGCATAAACAAATGACGTCTTGCTACGTATAACGTATGAATCGTGTGGCATTTTACCAAAGAAAAACAACTTAGGAAAAAAAGACAGCATTTCCATGAGAAAAAAAAGGAAAAAAAAGAAAAGAATGACCTAGCTATGCACCCATCCTTCCGTGACAGGTCAGACACCGAAGTGTGCTGCCTCAGGAGTGTTGGATAGGCGTGACTGGAATCACAAGAGGGCGACTTGCTTTGGCCAGAATACCTTCAGACCACTCCAACTGCATGTATAATTATATGTTTCTGGTCAGGCCCAGAAGTTGTGCGGCTTGAAGGTCAGGTGAGTTTGTAGGTTGTAGCATATGGATTAGTATGTGTTTTCCGTGGTTGTAGCCTGTGCACAGCCTCGTTCCCGGGGGGGGGGGGGGGGGGGGGGGGGGGGGGGGGGGGGGTGCCAAATTGTGTTAATATTATACACCTCCTTTCCTCAAACTTGGAAAAACACCGAAATTCTAAAGCATAGTTATCCAAATACTCCTACTGCATGCACTGACTATATGTGAATGCATCAAGAAAAGTGGAACATTAGGCAGTTGGCACCCCCCAAATGAAGTGTGTACAAGAATGTGGAATACGTATACTTCAGTGCCAATACTGCATGTTTGGATAAAAGCATTTTGGTACAATAACGCATCCACAGACCGTGCAGGGTGTGCATGTAATTGCTACACCTCCTCTTCCAGTTCGGGTAAACAACCTCTGCATGGACCACCCATTCACAAGTTCAAGACACAGTCGACACCCTCATTGAATAATTCACAGGGAAAAATTACTAATGTAGAAATGGTACAAAAACATGGTGAATTTGTAGGAAAATATGACCTTTAAACTTTCACTTTCCTTATCATAGCATCAAAAATTATTACCTGATGGAAAGAAAATTAACACCATTGCTTGTACATGCACCAATCTCTCCATTTGTGCAATGAAAAAATCTCAACAAAATCACTATATTTTTACAACATTGCTGTACCTCAAAATTGTCATTTTACCACACTAGCTTTTGTACCAATTTCTACGTTAGTATTTAATTTAGGACAGTTAGTTCCACAGTTAGTTCCACAGTTACAATGTACTAACAAATCACTAATCACACAATGCAAGGAAGCATATCCATGTCGCTTATTTACACACCATAATTAAATACTAGAGGATATGCTCCATTGGCATTGTTACTGCAATTGTTACTGTGTTATTCAATTGTTACTGTGTTGTTCATGATGCTGTAACATCTGATGCGTGGGCTCCCGGGAATGAATATCCGGAACGGGCAGGAAGTCATTACAGCATAAGATTAATGACTCTATTTTAATGCGGGGTTTACGTAGCTATAGCCTTTCATACGATTTAGCAGTTTCCACTTGCCCGGACAGAATTAACGTTTCGTGCTGGAGAATAGCGCCGTGTCATATCCTTCGGACGTCGTCATGCTCGGTGTATCTGAACAGAGAGCAGAAATTGAAGGGGACCATGGTAAGCATAAATTTTGTTAGCATGTTAGCTATAGCTAGCTAACCAGCATGCGTGCACGGAACAGTCTGGTCCTGGCCACCCCCCCCAGCTAACGTTAACATCAGCAGGACAAGTCTGTAGTGAAATGAATGCGCTTTAACAGCACGTGCAGAACAGAAGGGACGGTATGCATATTGTAGGCTCTGTTATGTATAATTTTCACTTTCAATCCTCCTTGCTAACTAATGGTGGAAAACTCACAAGCATAGTTTATGCCAACTAGTTGTACTTAAGTTCCAAAGTGTGCGTGTTATGTTGTGTACTTGTACCGTAAACAACAATACAAATAAAAGCACACTGATTGGTTGAACAAGTGTGCAAAATTGTAATAGCAACCTGATTGCTGAATAAATGCACAAAAAGTGTATTAGCGCGCTGATTGGATAAATCGTTCATTAGCAACGGCATACAAATTGTATCAACAAAAGGACCACACCTACTTTCACTGGCATGTAGCACACAAGTTGCAGTGTTGAGGAGGCTATGGCACAGCGTTTGAACATCTTGTTCAACAGTCCAGCATATGATCAACAAGATTAAGAAGTACATAATAGCATGACTGCTTGCATGATTTTCTAGCACTCGTACTGGACCATGCCCATAGCGCTCGTTTGCACTGTGTGCAATTTATGCCAGCTACTCGTGCTATTAATGCCAAATTGCACTTGCAGACATGCTACTAATCTGAAGTGGTATCAACAGCTTAAGCTTTAGGCAGAAATAGATCAGGCACATCATATTGGTAGGGCAAACTCGCTTCTCAGAATGATGTCTCAGGTCTTACTTTCACCCCATGGATAGCTATTTCAGGCCACATTGAAAATTTTATAGGTAGACTCATTTCCAGCTGCTTGTAGGTGGGTAGCCTGTGGTTATGGATAGCATCCGTGTTGTCACATCAGATTGGCAGGGCAAAAAGGCTCACGCAATAAGCACAAAAGCAACGATGAAATGAGAAGACAAAAGCACTCATAACCCAGCAATCTCTCCAGAGTCTCTGAAAATATTTTCCCTTCAACCCAATCTGCTGATATACTCACTTTTTCTCAGTGCTCTCCATTGAGCTCAGGAATTAGCAACAGTGGCATGGACCATTCTACCCTCCGACCCAAAAATGTGTCCTTAATTTAAGCAAGGTCTCCTCATCTTAGGGAAAGAACAACACACTTTATATGAGGTTATGCAGGTCTTATATTCTCACTTAGCAGACTGATTGCATCTACCAGCTCGTACCAATACATAGCTAGACCTCATTTCCAGGCTTACCAATAACCCTCGTCCCCAGGCTGTCGATGTCAACATTTCACAGTATAAAACTTTATATCAGATGTCAACATCTCACAGTATATCAAATTATAGTATGGTAAGTATTTACACTTCCATGACTTTGTTGTCATAACAACCTTGTTCCAGTTACAATAGCCAATTATGTTGTTAAGAAGTGTGTTCACAGCTAGGCCTGAGCTAATTATGCGCGCATAATTTGCAGAATAATAGGGACTTACCCGAATTGCACATTATTCGCGAATAATCGGGCCAGAAAACGTATTAGTGGGCGTGTAGTTTCAGCCAAATGGCTCATGGCTGCCTTGTGTGAGTGTGATGAGGAGTGCTGTGGCGACCTTTCGTCGCTTTCGAGCTCCGAAACAGGAATAGGGCTACAGAGCACGAGTCTACCTCCTCCTGCGTGTCTCTGCTAGACCGCTTACGGAGCCCCAAGCCATCTGAGTTGGCTCGTAAACGAAAAGTCGATCACAACGTCAAAAATATTTTGTGAATAACAGGTTGTTGAAGTAAAATAATGGGCTTAGTTGTCAAGAATATTCAAATAAAATAATGGGGGAAATTTTGTGAATAATTAGCTCAGGCCTATTCACAGCATCAAAGTTATTATGCAATCGTCATTATAGGAACATGGTTCCAAAACTATGGTATCATTAATCTTGTTCAGGTGTACGGTTTGCCCCAATTGATGTGGTGGACTGGAAATGCAGGCCTCTATAGTACATTACTACTTGACCGTAATTGAACCATGCAATGAAACCGAGACCAAATCCACATACATTGTGATCAAGTCCACCTGGTGGTTTGATGATGTAGCAGGGCTCGTATAGCTTTTCTTTTACTCACCTAAGAGGTCAATGCAAGTATGTGACTCAGAAAACAGCCGGGGAGGGCTGGTGGACCGAAGCTACGTGCAGGATATAGGCTCTCATTTAACTCTCATTTAACGTTTCCATGACATTGTTGTCATAACAGCATGTTCCCAGCTACTTAGTAACAAGTTGGCCAATTCTGTTGCTGAGGAGTGGTGCAAGTATATTATGGGATGCCGTACATGTCCTACTACTATTGATACTGCTACTCAAGTCATGATGCTGCTTTGGTTCTCATCATATCCTGCAGATTGCGTGCATGTATGTGCATGTGATCATCCATCAACCACATACACGATCCGTCAGCAACAGCATGGCGACAATTAAGAGCTGCATGGTTCCAATTTGCTGAAACCCCTTGTCATGCATGCTACCAGGAGCACATGATGCTACTGACACTGTCACCATGTTGCTGAAACTGTTTGAGGTTGGCCTCTCTGGTCGACCGACTGAAAATGCTCGGCAATGCCTGCCAGAGCGTTAGCACTCAGGATCAACAGAACCCATGCTTGTCGCCGTGTCCTACAACTGATTCTAGTTGGTATGCAAGGAAGTCAACCAACATCCTACCATGACCTACATGTGATGCATGCAGCTAGCCCACATCTTTGTTCAAATGACACTGTGCTCGATCCCATATGCACATGCGCTGCAGGGGGTAGAGTCAGTATGTGGACACACAAATGAGCAGTTTGGGTGAAATAGAAATGCTTGCAGCCGTTTATTATAATGTACAAGTAGCTTCGCTCGCTTTGCTTGCTCAGCTACTTCTCCCTTAGTCCAGCCCCCGTTGCAGCTGCTGCCCTGTTGTAGTGGTTAGCAGTTGTTGCAACCCGATTGTGTCCACCTCAGCTGCATGGGGCTCTCCGATGCGATCATTCTGGAAGGTTCCAGCCCTTGCAATTGACTTGGCTAGTCCATATAGAACACATCTTAGTGGCACTGGTTAGCGTATTCTTCACAGGAAACAGCAGCTTTTTGATGCCATTGAGCTGCATGTAAAATGTCACGTCATTTTCACGATAACTAGTGTGATAATAAAATATTAAACTATAAATTACACATGCAGGCCTACTGTAGGTCAAATGATGTCTTCTATTCGATAGTCATAAAGCACCGTCCACGCATGAATGTTGCTGCAAACAGTGCACGGGATAACTACTGGACACTTCTTGAGCAGCTTCAGAAACTACATGCCCTTTGCAGGCTTTGAGTGAGTCCTGCATGCAACACACTGGGTAGTTTGCTGATCATTTTAGGTCTGGCAACCAATCAGCTAGATACTGTGTTCTTGCAAGTGCAAATATTGAAAACCACAACTCAATTACTGGCAGCAGGGCAGTAATGTGCTGCATTAGCAGCGATGCTGACGTTGTAGAAGTGCTGCCTTGGATACACTTAGCAACAATGACAGTTCTAGGAACTTTGAATGCTTTGAACCCTACCACAAAGGCTAGTGGCCTTTGAAGTATTTATAATGACCTCATGAACCCTTTGTGGGTATACTGAGACACCCTGCCTACACTGATTACATAATGACATCATCTGTGTACTCTTCTTAGTAACAGGCTGAATGCCTTGCTTCTGGGAGGTCTCACAGTATAATAATGTATTATAACTTCCATGACTTTGTTGTCATAACAACCTTCTAATAGCTTCCTAGTAACAAATTGGCCAATTATGTTGCTAAGACGTGTGTGCACTTCAAAAAGTATGGAACTCATTGTGCAATCATCATAGGCACACAGTTTCAAAACTATGGTATAATTGTACAGGTGTAGGTATAATATTATGGGATTTAATTTTGTCTTTAACCCTTTGGGATTAAATTTTGTCTTTAACCCTTTACCATCCACAGATTATGGAGGTCAGTTTTTTTAGCTTGTAATCATAAGGTTCCCATCGGTTTGCACGCGCAAAACTTCACACAGAACTGCACAGCCATGCTTTCCACATTCGTGATTCTGACCACACCCACTCATTAACGTGTACGCGATCAAGATGCTCGGGCGATGGTAACTCGCTCTAGCAGAAAAATCAGCCTTGAACACTGGAATTCGAGGCTCTGCAAGGTGAGACCACTGTTTTCTAGGCCCATTTATGCTTAAAACCCGAGAAATGGCCTACCCGGCTCCAACCAAGGCCTGTTCAAAGCTGAGCCCAGACACGGCCATACTGTTTGCACCCTTCGGGTGCACCCACCCACCTCCCCCTGCCCCGCCCTTTCTGCTGGCGCAGAGCCTATCTCCCAAGGACATTGCCGGATGTGACATCATGAAGCTGAAAGTCTCATGACGCCATATGGCGTCATTGGTTGGGAAAGGGTTAATCACATATTTAGCAGCATCATGATTTAGGAAGTAGTAGTACCATTCATATCCTTATACTGCCGGTATAGTCAATGGACTACCAACACTGTATATATACTATTCATCTCATACAGTCTATAGAGCTATGCACAAAACCAGCACAATATACAGACAATACTTCCGGTATGGTCTATGTACTACTAGCACACTATATAGACTATATACTTCCGGTGTGTTCTATGCACATTCATAAAGCACAATCCGCGCATCGAATGTTGCTTCAAACAGTGCATGTAGTGCTCTACTGGGCACTTCTTGAAAATCTTCAGCTTCAGAAGCTTTCCTTTGTAGGCTTTGGAGAGTCCTCACAGTTCCATGCAACACACTGAGTAGCTTGCTGATCATTTTAGATCTGGCAAACATACAGTCAGCTAGATTTGTGCAATGCTGACATTGTAGAAGTGCTGCCTTGGATACACTTAGCAACAATGACCTCATCAGAAGATGTTACTAGGAACTGTTTACAGAATACTGAACCCTACCACCAAAGGTTTAAGGGTTAACTTCCTGGCTTTATAATGACCTCATGTATTTCACATATACCCTTTGGGGTGTTCTAAGGCCCAGATTTACCTATAATGACCTCATAAACCCTTTTTCTAAAGCCCACCTAGAAACCAGTATACCCAGTATTTTCCAGCCTGTTCTACATGTAACTGACACCCTGCTGTTCTTTGATGGTTACATGTATACACTTAGTGTATACATGGTTACTTGGTGTATACATGGTATGCGATGGTTACATGTATACACTTAGTAACAGGCTCAGTTATCGGCGAATGCCTTGTAAAATTGCCGGAAACATGCAGTGAGAGCTCTGGACTAGCCACTCCTCCACTCCTTTGGTTGTTTAGCTAACATTTTGTTCTGCCCGTTCCTCATCTTTGTCTGGATTCTAAGGGAGTTTGTGGAAGTATGTTGTTGGTACCAGTCTATCTAGCTGGGTCTGACACAGATTATATATTGTCATGTCGGTGCAGCTATTCATCAGCCCTTCTGCATATCCTGGTCTCGTTTGTCACTCTTCACTTTTGTCTTCTGCACGTTTGATACCTTGTACATGTCAGCCTCATTCCCCATTAACCCTGCCATCAAAGCCATGCACCATCCAAACTGTTATATTGCATTTGAATCCATTACTATAACCACCCAGCAATAAAAGAAACCATAAAACGTATTTTTATTGCTGGATACCTGACCTAGAGAATCAGGAATGTAGGTTTATGCGCACGCAGTGTGGGGGTAAACAGATTGGTACTGCTCTACTGCAAGTGCATGGGGCTCGCTCATGCTCACCAAATAACACCTGTGTGGTCTTGGCAAGTCCATAACATACCACATTATAGCTACATGGTTAATTTTGATCCCTGTGGTCCTGTCCCAGAAAAGTGTACCCCATACTGCCCCCCCCCCCCCCCCCCGCTCCACACCAAACAAAATGTCATGTTGAGAGTGATACCCCAGCGTGTAGGTTGGCATGGCATGGTCATGGCAGCTTTGAAGTGTACCTAGTGATGTGTACAATATACAGGAGAGCCTGGTAGGAAGCTTTTGCACTTCCAGAGAAACTTAATTTGGCAGATGTGGCGTACACAGTGCAGGTACACAGTGCACTGTGCTTATGTAATGTATTCATAGTCCTGATTATGTATTCAGAGCTGTGGTAAGTATATTCATGAAAACCCATTGTAGCTATCTCAGCATATTGTTTACACGTATAGCTTTTGAGGAGGAGGATTTTGCTGCGTGGCCACAATCCACAATCAGCATTTGTCATAAGCCTCGCTAGCGCTTCTCATACAGCAGTCAGAACCTTAACTATACCCCCTATGTATATTATAGCATGTGTCCTGTATTAGCCACGTGGTTGCTTACACCACATCGATCAGCACGTATTGATTGAGCATGTCCAGCCAATTTACATTGTCAAGGAGACAGCCAGTTTAATTTCGGCGGATAGTAACATAACAGCAGTTTTAATATGTAAGCTGTTGTAGCATAACTTTGCATAAATTCACAGGTGCCTCTAGAAGGGAAACAAACTTGTTAAACATATTCACCAACTGATTCCTCAAGTCCATAGTGCTAGTACTGCTGATGTGTGATGCATATAATTATAGTATCACAGAGTCGGTAGACTCTGTATGTAGGATACGACGTACACGCAATATATGCTAATACGAAAGAATCTCTCCAAATCTCAGAAACGGTACACTTATAAGCCTTTATAACCACATACCGTTCATCTTTGAGTGTTTTCATGACCAACAAGACTCCTCGCGCCGCGAAAAACCGTCGCGAAAGTACCACACCAGGTACTCATAAAACGGGCAACTTGTTTTTCTTCTTTTTCTTTCTTTCTTTCTTTCTTTCTTTCTTTCTTTCTTCAGACGGGCTAGCTCAGCGTTGCCTCAATCTCCCATGATGGTTTTCGCATGAAACAGCAGCATTTTACACCGAGCAGTGCACCAGCCCATCACTTTTTCACAACCTCCAAGTCTTCACCAGGCGGCTGCAGCTGCCCAGTGCAGTGTACATGTGTAAATGCCGGAGCAAGGGCCTGTGAGGACACGGGTGTCTACATTCGGTGGAATGGAATGGTGGAATGGAATACTGGAATGGCGGAATGGAATGGTGGAATGGAATACTGGAATGGTGGAATGGAATACTGGAATGGTGGAATGCTTCATAGGACATACCTAATCATCCAGCATGTGTTGTACAGTGAACAGTGAGCTCTACGCTGTGTTCTTTGCATGCACTGCTGGCTGGATGGTTGGCTAGCTAGTTAGACTATAGCTAGCCTGTTGACAAACAAAATCGTACAATGGCCAAGGCCATAAACCTGTTGGATACCAGCCTGTTAGCAAACAAGAGCGGACAACAGTCCAAGGCTCTATGAAGTCGCTCACAAAGACTAGTCAGTACCAATGAGCTTACCTGAACTTTTGCCCAGGTACAATCTTTACTGGAGAGCTCTGACTACAACTTTCGTCACTGTCAATGACAATAGGAGAGTCAGCACTGCTGCATGCTTCGTCTTTCTCCATCATAGTGATCAGACCTAAACAGCTGCTGAACTGACTGACATCAAACACAATGAAAAAAACGTGCCACGTACTGCGCACGCACGTGGTGACAGTTCTGCGCATGTAGCTATTCCATTCCAGTATTCCATTCCACCATTCCAGTATTCCATTCCACCATTCCAGTATTCCATTCCACCATTCCATTCCACCATTCCATTCCACCATTCCATTCCACCCTTCCATTCCACCCTTCCATTCCACCGAATGTAGACACCCTGAGGACACTGACTTCTGCTCTGTGATGGCAAATTTCAGCTCAAACACGCGCCTGCTGCTAAAAAAATGACATAAACAAGTAATCAAAAACATTTGAAAATGTAACAGGATGTGGAAACAAGGTAGGGATGATCACACAAAACAGTGAAGCATACAATCCCCCCTATATATCTTTCTTCATTATACACGTATATGGAAAAAGATCTCTGTAGGGGGATTGTATACTTCACTGTTTTGTGTGATCATCCCTACCTTGTTTCCTTACTTTTTGGTTCTGGTATCCCTACATCCTTCAAATGTTTTTGATTACTTGTAATTATAAGGCTCAGTAGATTAGGACATTATTGTGCTAAGGTGTTGTATTCAAATCAGCTACTAGTTTGGGTTTTGAATATTATTTTGAACGTGACTTATTGCATGGTTTTTCCAGTCTGTCAAACCTTGCCCTCATAAAGCAGAAAGGCAAGGTGGGGATGACAGCATAAAACGGTTGAGTGTTACTCCCTTACACGCATCTTTTTCCTTAACACCTGTCTAGATAATTATGTACTCCCATTTATGGAATGCCAGCTGTAATGCCATTTATGGAACGCCAGCTGTACTGCCATTTATGGAATTCCAGCTGTACTCCCATTTATGGAACGCCAGCTGTACTGCCATTTATGGAATGCTAGCTGTACTCCCATTTATGGAACGCCAGCTGTACTGCCGTTTATGGAATGCCAGCTGTATCCCATTATGGAATGCCAGTTGTACATGTACTACCATTTATGGAATGCTAGCAGAATTCCCATGATCAACCGGGTATAAGTGTACTCCATGGAGTGATTGACTACATCACTGTTTCCCATTGTCTCAACAGTTCCGGACGTGATCAAGCAAGTCAAGAAGGTACTTGTACTGGCACCGAACAAGCCCGATTACAAAGCCATTGCCAAAATCAAGGACTCAATGAAGGGCTACGAGTTCCACTGCCTGGACCCTCCGGAGCAGTGGAGATTACTCCATTATCTACCCTCGAGTGAAGAGACGGTGCATCACAAGGATCTCCTTGGCTGTCTGGAGAAAGCCATTGAATACGTTCACCGGCACAACATAGATGCGGTGATCTTCTGCTCTGACTACTCATCACTTATGGCCGCAGCGCTGTGCCAAGAGACGGGCCTTCCTGGACCAAGCTTCGAGTCCAAGTTTCTATGCATGCACAAATACTACTCTCGCATGGCAGAGCCATCGAAGCTGTGGTATGGCTGCATCTCAGTGGACAGCAATGGAAGTCTAGACATCGATAGCTGGGTGAAGTACCCCTGCTACGTGAAGCCCACATCGCTGACGGGAGGCCTCATACAATTCAAAGCCTTCAACGAATCTGAACTGCAAGAAGCTCTTGCCACCCATTGTAGATGCCTTGGTCCTCAGTTCGATTCCCTAAGCCCTCTGCTAAAGTCCTATCTTGATGAGAACAAGTACCCCCTTGCCGCTTCCAAAGTGTCTGTGGTGGAAGAACTAGTGGAGGGAGCATCGCAGCACTTCCTCGATGGGTGGGTGGACGACAAAGGAAACTACCACATGTGGGCTTCATTCGACTTGCTATTCTACTCTCCTCCAGCTGTGTTTGGGTATGTCACTCCCTCCCAGGAGTCAGCCGATCTTGTGCGTGAAATGAAGGAGATCACAGCAAGGGCAGCAAACAATTACCAGCTAAGAAACACATTTATCCATGCTGAGCTGTGGAAGCGTGGCAGTATGCTTGACATAGTTGAAGTAAATGGGCGCTTCAGCGGTGGTACTTTTGCAATCTACAATCATGTGTACAACTCCTCTCTGTACAAAGCTGCAACCTATCTCGCCTGTGGGGAGCCCGACAAATGCCAGAAGGAGTCCCCTGAGAGCAAGCCTCCACCAAAGGGTGTTGGCATGTCGTTCAACGTCATCACGTTCGGTGAAGGAACGGCATCAGACTTTCTTAACTTTCCTCTAGCTCACTCTCTTGGAGAGAGAGAGGGTGTTTACAATAGCTATGACGAAGCTGGTGTTCGATTCTTTGTGCAAGAAGACACCTGGATATCTCCCACACAGGCCAATGGTGTCCTACTTGCAGGCTTCAACCTCTTTGGTCCAAGCTTCCAAGAGGTGTGTCAGAGAGGGAAGGACATCATCTCCCAACTGCTACTACAGCCACAGTACACACCTGGCTTCAGTGAATTGTGACGTGCATATCATCTCTTTTCCTCTTCTATTTTTGTTTTGTATTCCTGTCGCTATATAGGCAGTTGCATGTCCTACCCAGCACATGCACATTACACAGTTAACTTTTACCATGCACCATTCTACATGACTTCCACCTAATAGCTAGAAGAATTCATTTATGTACAGCATAAAGTTGGTAGTTATAAAATATTCCTCCGTCAATTGTCTCTACAATCTGGTATCCAAAATACCATACATGTTCAGTAGGTATATTTCACGCTTGATAAGGTTGTCATGGCTGCCATGGGATGCATGGGTCACTTAGATTGGCTATATACATGTGTTCACCCGGTGGTGGTGCTGCAGCAGCTAAACCCCCCACTCAGTATCATAGTGGACCTGCACAGCAGTTCCATTGGAACTCATAACCCAGTGGATCCGTCACTGTATATTCGGAGGAACAGCTCGCGGCGGTTTCACTGATCAACAAGGTCCGAGGGTTGGTATAAAAGTGTTGCATATTCAGTTTGAATATTGGTCTTGCATGCATGCTGTTACTCATGGGAGGGCAGAAGGCATGTTGATCACCTTGCAGTTGGAGTGTGAGGGTGATGTTGTCTCCCTGGCTGGCAGAGGGTGTGGGAGGAGAGGGTGTGGGAGGAGAGACCATGCGCTCTTGAGGCCAGAACAGCATCATGCAATAACCTTTGTCTTGCACAGTCTTAATTAACTCTTTGCTGAAGCCAGCTCTATATTTTGTAAGTGCATTGATGATTCCATTTTGATCGTTTACTGCTGATTATTCACATGATACGATATCAACAATTGTGTGTGTATACAAATGCCCAGATCATAATGTGCAGTAAGTAATACTATATTGTGTAGCTAACATACATAGCTACTAGAATGGAGGAGAACGTCTGTCACTATTGGACATACCACCCCTTGTGGCTGCACTGCATGGTCTGGAGATTCTTGAGAGCAGCAGTGAACAGAGGCAGACATGATGCTTTAAACCTGTTCTGCAGATGTACATGCAGTGTAACAATTACAGCATTAATTGAAGGAAGTGGCGAAGGGTATATATGTATAAAAGCCTGTATTCTGCGTAGCATCTATATCTGTGTGATGTAGCACAAACAAATTAAAATGACTGAGTGGATGGTACATCCTGGGAAAGTTATATAGTAGTACCATCAACTTGTTATTCGGACAACTTGGGTGGGCCCATAGTGGCATTGGAACTGCTGTTACTGTCTAATCTCTCCCGCTCCTTTCCAAACCAATTTGGCAACAGTTTGGGAGTGAAGGGCTCAGAGTTCTCGCATAAGATGGAGTGTTGAGGTGGGGTGTTAACATACTCAATATCAAGAGCACTGCTGGTTTGAGTGGTAAGGGTATTCTCGACAACCAGTGAGGAGAGATCCATCTTCCATGCTGGATTCATCTCCGTGTAGTGATCGTCAGTGTCGTCCGAACTGAGGAATCTGTCTCTGAGAGAACTTAAGGAAACGCTGTTGTGCAAGTGGGTATATATGGCGTTCATTAATGTCTGCTCCTCATCAGCATCAGCATGGACTGGTTCACAAGCCGTTGTGTCGTTTTCTGTTCCTGTTGAAGTATCTGCTACTTCATGCACTGTTCTCTGCAGGATTCCGTCAAAGAGCTCCACAATATCTGTAAAGGCAGGTCTGTCATTGGGGTCTCCTTTCCAGCACTGGCACATTAGATCATACCTGCATCATCAATGAAACTCCCCAAAGTCAAATCTCTTCTCAACAACTGGCAACATTTAACAACCCCCTTTCTATAGTAATCACCAAACAGCTTTCTGGCTTCTCTGCTAAACTGAACCTACTAGGGCCCCATCCACATTCTGTCCCAACCATCAACATATACGCAGGACAGCCTAGAAAATGCATTAACACACCTCCGATCAAAAGTTTCCCCCTTCGGCAAGGTTTATCGATAAACATAATGCTGCATCCATCAACCAGACCAAATCCAGAGGTCAGCCTAACTTTACCCCATGCACTGATCCACGTTTTACTGATCCTCAGACTCCCAGTGCTTTCATATCCATATGACAGGCCCACAAACATCCTAGCTAGGTACACAAATGGGTGGAGCCTATGGGATGGGAAGGTTACTGCTTTGCCTGTTATTAGTCTAGCATTGCCTAATAGCCAGGCTATAGACCTCCTATAGACTCACAATCAACTTCACAAACATTTCTACTGATTGTACCCATTCTTTGAAGTTTCTGCTATAAAAGTCAACACTTGGAGAGAACCTTCAAAGCAAAAGCAAAGCTCAGCCACATCAAATGACAAGACCCCCCCCCCCCCCCCCCCCCCCCCCCCCCACTCCCCCAAATTGTGTGTGTGTGTGTGTGTGTGACTAACATAAGTGTGGTAGGAGTGCGAACTTCATGTATCAATAAGATGTCTGGACCCAGAGACACTATAACACAAGAAGGCAGTAGCGTGCCAGAGTACAGAGAAGGCGCTATGCCGGATTCACACGGATGTTGTGAGGGAGGTGAAACCTCTATGGCATATATATTTGTCTAGTCTGAGAGAGAACATTCGTGGGCTGCGTTGCTCTAATGTGAATGGAGGTGAAAATTCGACCTCTGCACAGAGAGCGCTATCTAGCCTTGTTCCCAAGCCGTCTGCCGTTTTGTTTGTAGTCACATAGTGACCTTTGAACTCCCTGGCAGAATTATCTGGCGGGGGGTTCAAAGATCACATATGTGACTAAAAACGAAGCGGCAGACGGCCTGGGAACGAGGCTAAGCGCTATCATCCCAGTAGGTAAATGAGGGGAGGTATAATTAAGTAGCCCAATGGCAATTTCATGTTGTGAGCACGATTTTGCATGTTGTGAGCATGATTGCGCAAGCTGGAAACATAACTCACAGTGACACATACATAGAATGTCACACGTAAGACACTGTCTGAGTGTGTAGAGTAAGTTTCAATGGATATACTTACATATTTTCACTGCAGAGACCAGGTTTCTTGAGTCGAAGCCCTTGTTCCAAGTAGTCAATCATCTCGTGGTTGGCAACGGATGGGTAGGGAGTTCTGCCGAGGCTGAACACCTCCCAACAGGTCACTCCATATGACCACTAGATACAATGGGTGTAGAAGTTTAATCATGATGGCATCGGAAATTTGGAATGCATATCTATGACAAACTGTACATGCATACACCAAATGCTGTGTATAGTGTTATATATGCAATGGGGGAGATTGTGTGAATAACAGATACTTAGCTTCTTGGGGTGCAATTGATGGATTGGTATAGATATAGAAATCAAAGGACACCCATGTTCTTTGGCTAGCAGTGATTACATTTGGTTATTTCTTGATGAAGACTAAAACTCGCTGACCGTACAATCTTGCACATGCGTAACACATGTACACTGCTCCAATACATAAACATAGGCGTGACTAACTATATCAGATACCATAAAGTTGCACCTTACCCCTCTTTCCTTTCACCACTAGACAATGAAATTGCGTATAATCATGACACTATGCATGTACCTGATATGGATGATTATTACTCTGGTGAGCCTCGGAGTCTGGAGCAAGGTGCAGGTAACCCAACACCCTCTATTAGCTCTGTTTCACAGCTGAATTGATTTTCATAAAATATGGTGGTCACGCGTACGTCGTGCTTCTGAGCATGCACAGTAGTATCATTGACCATGCTCCTAACACTGCCGTTACTTTTCTGCAAGTTCCATTGTGTGTTCATCTGCGCTGCTCAGGATTGCCATAGGACTATGGGTTGCAATACTAGCGTCTGAACAGCTGATCATGAAGGGCTGGTTGACCGGAGGGATGTTGTAGGATGGGTTGGACCTTTCTGTCACTAGGCATGTACTGCTCTTAGGGCAGGGCCTACGTACCTAGTATATTGTTAATTTGCCAGAAGACTCTAGTCTTGGTTAAATTTACCTCTCACATTGCTGGACACTGTCTTCTTAATTGCTCACTCTTTTGAGGAAGACATAGTTGATACTACGTACATGTACTATACCATCCAACTTACCACGTCTGTCTTCTCATTGCTGATCTTGTCATGTAAGCTCTCTAGTGACATCCATTTGATTGGCACCCTGCCCTGGTGGCTCTGACGGTAGTAGTCAGTCACATAGATATCCCTTGTCAGGCCGAAGTCTGCCACCTTGACCCGTAGATCGGCATCAACCCTGCATAATATGAGTGTGGTGTCCTTATAATAGCAATGCCTTCCTTCTCTGGTCCTAGTACTATAATGGGACCGTTGAAACCCATTCTAGAGAGCCTGACTCCAACGAAGGATGTCATTTAATGATGTCAATGGAAAATATGCTATGTGGATAATTACGATACCAATATGATATGCAGTTGCCTATTACAATGCCTAAGAGTTGCTATAGCTACAATGCTGTTCTGTGCATTTCATTTTGCAGTGGTATGAGTACATAGTATTTTGACTAGAGGAACCAATTTACTCCTGTGTGTTTAAGTGACAAAGCACCACTCACATGCAGTTCCTGGCAGCCAGGTCCCTGTGGACCAGTTTGTTTGAGGCGAGGTACTCCATTCCACATGCAATCTCATGGCACATCCTCACCAGAGTAGGATATTCCAGGCCCTGAAGGTGTACAGTGACAGTTATGGTACACCTTACTTCTTACTCCCAGCATATTGATATGTCAACGTAGCACAGCTATTTTATCAGAGTGAGTAGATATGACACCTTAAGATTTCAATCATGCCAGGCATCATTGACAGTACGCCAGGCATCGATCATTGAGAGAACTTGTCAGGTACAAGAGTATGCAAGTTTTCCCATTCATGTAACCATAGATAATAGAACGTAGTTCTATTATCTATGATGTAACCCATGAATGGAAACTTAATACATGTGTTCTTGTCAGGTGACAATGGAAAGTTTGTACTGCCTTCCCTGCACTGAATAACCCGTAATGAGTACAATGTACCCTACTAGCTGGATGGTCAATAATTATGATAAACAATACAAGTTGACCATTATTATGCTAACAACACAACTATTTTAACTTGCATGGCTTTGTACCTTGCATGCCCAGACGCTCAGTAAGCTTGAATTTGTGGTGGATTTAAGAGAGGAACAGTGAACCTATATTATACGTACACAGGATCTTGTGGACACTATTTACTAAGCTACACACTCATAGCAGAAGAGCAGCACACAAGCTGTGTATAATATAGCACGCCTCAGGTAAACTCTAGATGTATTGGGGGTGGTTGCTGCAACCAGACTGTCCTATTGAGACTGAACACGTCATCTTGTGAAATATGCTATACATGCGTGTGGTGTGTACTTGAACAGTAAACACACTTATGTAGACTTACCACAGCCTCCCACAGTTAGCTACTAACACAAACGGTATGAGTAAGTCTAGCCTCGTCCCAGGCCGCGTGGCCTGGGAACGAGGCTAGAGAAAGTCATGCCCTGGCTAAAGCAATCAATTTAGATTCTAGTTCAAGGCTTCCAACGAAATGTAAGCTTGAATTTGTGATGATGGTGAATTACATCACAATTGGGCAATCTGATTGCCTAATTGCAGTCTACCATTTAGAAAGAGAGAGCTGGTGGAAATCAGGCCTCCGCACAAGACTAGAGATCAGCTGCTATATGCAGCTTGTGTGCTGCTGCACTGGTAGGAGCTTATATAACTAGTACACGTGTTCAGAAAGTCTTGGGTTTGAATCCCAGAATTGGATCTGTGGATCTGATTTCTCTGTCTCGTAGCACTGCATGAATGTAGGTTGTTTACACGTTCGTGCAGTTATTATCTAATCAGTGGGATTCACCGGTCAGGTTGCAAGAATGTACACCTGTGAAACCCAATCAGTTCACAGTAAACAATCATGTCATCTCAACTTACTTCTGGGTATCCTGTATCAGTTGATGCTGTAGCAATGTCCCTAGAGCCTTTCAGGTATGTTCTAAGGTCTCCATTCTTCATGAAAGGAAGGATGAGGTAGGGAGATCGCTGGTTGGTGTTGAAGCAAATTCCTATGAGCCCCAGCACGTGTGGATGCTCAAACTTGCACATCAGAGTACTCTCAAGCAGAAATGCCTTGAGTTCATCATATGAGGCACAATCTGTATGGTGGAAATGTTGGCAGTATCTTCTTCTCACGATCACACGGCAATGTTAATGGTGACATATGTTTTCTTATCAAGTACCCAACAAGTTCTACGCAACCAAAAGTATAGGCCCACTGTAAAAAATAGGGTGTCAGCTCGAATGTTCATGTGTATCACACCCTTGGGGAGTACCAATGGTTGCCATGGAGACCTAGTGGATATAACGTGAGTTTCCATGGAAAGTTTGTGATCTCTGTACCACCCCGTAACATAATTATGAGCTGACACCCCATCATTTAGTCCTCACATCCTTGATAATCGTTCTTACTCTTTATGGTCTTTACGGCCACTGGTGTAACCTCTGCATCTTGGTTGGTCTTGAACAGCCCCTTGAACACACGGCCAAATGCTCCTGCAAGGGACGTCACCATTAATATGTATTCTATACCTCAGTAAGCACATACAGGCTACGTAACCAATAATTGCAACACCTTCCCCAAGGTCTCCAGTTATTTCCAGTCGGTCGCTCTCCACGAGTGCATTCCTCAGTTCTTGATTAGTGCCAATCAAGTCCATGTCTTCACTGCTGAGCTGGAAGTAGTCGATCTCTTCGTACGGGTGCTCAAATGCAAGGTCTGAACAGATGTGCGGGCGAGTTAACATTTCAAAACGGATGATTGTGCTCATGGCCAATTTACAGTTCTTCAACACACAGAAACTTACTTTGAAGTGCTATTCCAGGGTAGTATAGATTAGATATTCGCCTCAGTCTAGGTGACTCCCTACATGTAACCAAAAGAATGATAAGTTATGGTACTATACTTTCTCCTTCCTACTAAGGATATCAGCAACTCGCCCCCCCCCCACCCCCCACCCCCTCACCCCCTCACCCCCTCACTCCCCCTCACCCCCCTCACTCCCCCTTATCCCCTTTCACCCCCCCCCCCCCCCCCCCCCCCCCCCAAAAGGAACAGTCTTGCATGGAATGAGGTTACATCTATCAGCTGCTGATGAACAATTAACTTCAGCACGACTGAGAAATTCATGTTAGGCTTGCCAGAGTAACTATTAATTAAATTAGCTTTTACTACAAGCATAATGATTATACATCACCATGAATTATTATAACCGCTTCAGTCATAATATAGCTAGATAGCTACCTGCTACCTTCAAACCACTAAATTTCATAATCACAATTAATAGTAGCCTTAACGTACACAGACCTAGGACCTTAATGTAATTGGAACCCTGATAAGGTAGAGCTTGTTAACATGGCTGTCAATAGACCTTACCCGTCATTCTATTCCCTTAGCTTGTCATTTGTTCCTATTATGCTTTCAAAGTTGACCTCTTATTCCCATTTACGTATGCTTGGTATTTCTCTAAAAGGTACAAATTAGTGTACACACTATAGCATGACGGAAACAGGAACTTGTATAGAGTCTTCTATGGAAGGTTGTTGCTAGTGATTGAATGTCAAGCCTAAGAAATATCTAGCCTCGTTCTTATATTAGCTGCAGGCCTCCTCTGCCCTGCAGATTTTATTTTTTTCCACGTCTACGAGATATAATCTGAGCAGAGGCCTGGGAACGAGGCTAAGAAATATCATGGCTGTCCTTTTGCATGCATGATCAGAGCAAGTATCATCAATGTGTCCTGCTACACGATGGGGCATGTGTGCAATTTCATTGATCATTTGGCCTGGGGTTGAGCAGGAAGATATATGAATGCCTATTATCCTCACAGGTCTGCTTATTATTCATAACTGTTTAGCCTCGTTCCAGGCCGCGTGGGAGGAGAGAGAATGCTTTCTCTCCTCCCATGCGGCCTGGGAACGAGGCTAAAGTTATTCCCTGCTTACAGTGAATCTTCCATCGCATTCCTTTTCTTCCTCCTTGTGAAAATAGACGTGAGCAGGATAGCTGCAGCAAGGATGAACAACAGCAATATTGCTGCACCCACTGAAGGCAGTATTACTGCAATGCTTGAGGTGGTTTCAGGTGTTGTAGGAGGTTCAGTGTTTTCTGAACCTTCAGTTGTTTGTGGACGAGTAGGAAATGTAACGTTTTCGAGTGTGCCTGGATAGAGGTAATAGAATGACATGCAGAGTTGTATTAATGGGGAAAGATAGTACAATTTTACATATGATGTAATTATACTGAAAGTAATAAATAACAGTGTTCTGGAGAACTATCACTATACAGCTCACCTGAGATGTTAAAGCAGTCTTCTGGGTCGTATACAAAGCCTGGCATGTACTGCTCCAGATTAATCAGAGTGTTGTTGCATTGGCGTGTGAATGTGATCTCACCAGAGTTTCCAGCAAAAATTTCCAAAGTGTCAAAAATTGCTCTGCAATTGTTACTGAGTACATATCGGATGCAATCACCTGTACATATTCCTTGGTAGCTTCCCGTGGTAGGGTCGCATCGTGGGTATATGTAATTACAAGTGTATGCACGAACAACTTCTAAGCAAGCTGGTGAGGTCGTAGAGGATTCTACAGAAGTATCCAGCAGTGTCAACAGGAAGTTAGTGCGATCAAAATCGAGGCCATAATCATAAATATAGCATTTGTCGTTTGGCAAATAATCAAGACATCTGTGATGAATGAGAGTCAGGTTGCTTCCTCGTAGAGGGATACACCTGAAATAATTATTGAACACAATATGCAGGTTAGTGCTAAATTTAGACCAATAGTTTATATATAGCTTGCTGTACATGTATCAGGCCAAGTTGGTTCCTTAGCATGAAACCATGTGCACAGAAGATTGTGATGAGGATTACCACTAAAAAAATACCTGTGCATTATTTGATCGCATTATCATAGGTCTGATTGCACCAGTGCAATGTATTAACAATACACATTCACATCAGATCATTACCTGGTTTATTATTGGTGTCAGAAAGTACACAGAATAATACAATACTGTTGTCATTTACCTTGAGTTATGCAAATCAGTTGCAATGCCAGATGCACTTCCATCCACACTGGATGGAGTTTCAAAATCACAGAAAGGAAGTTCTTGAATATGTGATGATGACACTATGCCTGCAGGATGTTATCGCAGTGCTCTGAGTTCATGGTAGCAGAGTTTAGTAGTGTGATTCACCATAATGGACCCTCTCATTACAATGGCTTCAGGTTAGCTTTGTTCCCAGGCTACCCCCTGGGAATTTCGCAGTGGGGGGGGGGGGGGGGGGGGGGGGGGGGGGGTAGGCCTTGGCGGAAAGTTTCACCTATTTTTCTTCTCCTGTTATTATCAATTTTTTCTTTTTCATTCACCTATTTTTCTCATTTATGCTGGCATTGATTCTGAAAATCCACATCAAATACATACACGCTTTAATCTGATACCGAGTGACAATGTCACTGTGACAGTGCATCAACTCCACCAACTATTAGGTCACGTGTTGTACTATACTTCTATTTAATATAATTATAGCTAGCTAAATACGTAGCTAACGTAGTAGTACTCTATACATTGCTACTTCTAAACCTGTACCTGATATTGTGTTTTTCAAGATTACATGTAGATTGCAAACCCATTTGTACGTACTAGTTTTTCTCATCAGAGTCAGAAGTGTACGTATTTTTCCCGAATAATTCACAATACTCAGAAGCACCTATTTCCCCAAAATTATATGCTAGCAAAATCCGACAAGGCGTTGGGGGGGGGGGGGGGGGGGGGGGGGGGGGGGGGGGGGGGGGGAACAAGGCTAAAGTCCTGTGACACAACCAGTTGTATAGTACACAGGCTGTATTACCAGTTTGAATGAACAGTGCCTGAATAGTCTACTTTCTCCATGTAGACATACAAGATTGCAGTCGTAAATTCATACACTGAATGTTCAAATCTGAAGTATAACTTAGCTATAGCTTTGATCTGACAAGTAGCTTTCCACAGCTGGTGCCGACAGCTATACGGTTCACAGTTGGTGCCTGTTGTGGGATGCTACTGGTCGATAATCATAGATAATGGAGTCGTTATGGCTATATTATCATTCTAGCTATGCTACAATTATTAACGACCGTTCACTATGAAGACCTAGCTAACTGGTTTACTTACCAAACTGTGATATTGAGAGTACAACGGCAAAGTTGGTCAAAGCGGCAGACCATATTCTGTACGAGGTCGCCATTAGTTGAGCTCTGGAGCAGAGTACGTAGGCTGTTTCAGTAGCTTGTTCTGGACGCGTGCGCACACCTACGCATTAGCGGTAATGGCCACCCATAACTACGTATTTTGATAATCACACGCATGCGCATTCACCTCTGAGACATCGTCCCAGGCCTCCGCCCAGATTTTATCTCGCAGCCGTGGAGATTTTTCTCCACGGCTGTGCGAGAGGCTAGGTTGATCGACGTGCAAGCGGGGAGAGGAAGAGATGCCTGGCCCCGCCCAGCTTTGCAGTACTTTCGAGGCGGCGCCTGGGCGGGCCTGGAACGAGGCATTGATGACGTTCCCATCTCACCAGAGGCGGGGGGGGGGGGGGGGGGGGGGGGGGGGGGGGAGGGGGTTAGGGGGTTAGGGTTAGGTGACATTCTGTGGTTGCTCATCATGCACGGTTATTGGTAACCCTCTCAGGCTGCTTGTGGTACAGAGAGAAGCTGCACTCTGTTGAAGGGGGAGAAGGCAGACTTGCCCGCATTGCAATCTCAGCTGCATGTTCTTCTCAGTAAACCACCCTAGCCTCTTTCCCAGCTTTTCGTTGCTTGCAGACTGGATACTTTCCATGTGGGAAAACATTCACTATCCAGAACGACGACGAGGCTCAATAATTACTGCCACATTTCCATGGCTGCACCCTTCAGAGCAAGCTTATTCATTACCCTGCGCGCGCAATCGGTTTTGGTCAGTCAATCGGCTGTCTGTATGGCGAAATTTCGCCACATAGACCCTCATATATAAACCATCGAAAGGGAGTCAAACAATGGCAAACAGCAAAAAAACTGCTCTGTGTGTACCTGACTGAAGTCAAAGGCGCTTCGTTTCGCTGTATTTCGGCTATTTCCTACTTTTCATAACTATTCATAACATTGGCTCCACCTCTTCGTCCCATCCAGAACAGAACACGTAGTGCATTTGGAAACTTCATGCTTCGAGATGACCGCTAGAAAACAGTACTTCCCACGATTTATGTACTTTACAGACGTCGTGACAATTGTTTAAGCTGTTTTTTCCAGCTATTTCCTATTATTCGCGTAACATTTGGCCACACCTCTTCAACTTCAATATGCACGTTGGTGTATATACGGTAAGCAGTCACTCCCACACCTTGGATATGGCCGTACACGAACACAGTATACGCGATATTCGGCATGATATGCGCAGAGATGGCCACGTCGATTTTAGCTGCACTGTATACGTATCCTGTAGACGTTCTGCGCGGGGTATGTGCTCTTTCCGTATAGCTAAGCGTTTGTTCATGGCTTGTTTACAAGTCTCGAGCATTGTCCCTGTGTGGTGACTCTGTGGCCTAGATAGTACTGCTTGATGACATGCCACTGCTTGATGACATGCCTGATTGTCGTGATCGTCGGATTCTGCACAGTGACTCCACCAAGCACCTGCTGCCAGTACTAGCCACCATTTTATCTTGCTGCAAGTACTGCGCGTTCTTTCGAAAACGGCGCGCGGGCCTGGAGCCACAACTGGGGCCTGGGAACGTCTAATCAGTGACAGGTACAAACAGAAACAGGTACCATCATCATCAATACAGCTAGCTAACAACCATTAAGGTACAAGAATCAGGTGCATCATCATATTGCTACAAGTAGCTACATGCCAATTTTATTGTTTAACTGTCCAGTCCCACCAGTTTGGCACTGGCCTCCCAGAGCCTCTCAGCAATCTGGTCATCAGTTGCTTGACGGTTCTTTGGCTTCACAATCTGACAGTCGGTCAGGAACTGTCCGGTCACTCCCTCCATCTCCTCACTGACGGCACAGTAGATTGTGGTCTGGGCTCCTTCCCAAGGTGTTTTCCAGAACATCCAAGTGGGATAATTCATAAGTCGCTACATACATAGAGAATGTAAATATGTTATGAAGGCATACACCACAGCCATAGAAACAAACCCGTGGTACAACTATTATGTGTGTATGAAGAAATGAATGTCCTGGCGTGAGGCAACAGGCCATAGCTGTAGACACATCTACAATGCTCAAGAAAGCATTGTTGTGCCCTGAGAATGTGTACTCAATGATACTATACTACAACCTTTGGAACCTCATACTCCACGAAAAATGCTCAGGCAGGGTGGAACCTTTGATTGCAGGACAGCTAGCTAGGGCTGCAAGCGGGCACAATTGGGGGCAGCAGCTGATGCAGATCTGACACATTCGGGAGCATCAGCTAACGCAAGCAAAAGCTGCTTCTACTTCTCGCAACTGATGGTTTGATGTATTGATGAGGGAGCCAATAGCCCCATGCCATGAATTTGTGGCTGGAGGTCGTTCCACGATGTCCATGCATGTGCGTTGCTTCCCTTAGGCGGCTATGTGATACATAATTTTATGGCATAACCATCTTTTGTTTATCAATTCCAGATTTTAAGTTTTCTGTTGCCCTCACCCTCATGAATATGCTCCTGGTACAAAATCCCCTACACAATGGTACCATGGTAACATTAATTGACCACAATGACCTCAACGCACTGTTAGCTTGTTATTCATTTTACTGCCATCCAAGTATGTCACCTTGGTGGCAGAGTTAGGCTGAGGTGTGCGTTAATTGGAACACATTATCCACCTGTACCAACCATTAGCTAGTCTCGTTCCCAGACCAAACAACCCCAACGAAGATCGCTTGCAGTATCTGGCAGGGAAGGAGGGTCTGATGACTTGAGTGGAGGTAACGTGGATCTACGCCTGGTAAATTATTGGCAAATTCTGCCATATTTTTCCACTGATTTAAAGAACTCTCAAAGTGGCATGGATGTAGACGGCAGTCCAGACTAGTGAAACGATTGATGGTGATACGGCGTACAGCAAGTAGCTCATGGACTTGCTACCATTTAAAGCAGCAAGATAAAATGGTGGCTAGTACTGGCAGCAGGTGCTTGGTGGAGTCACTGTGCAGAATCCAACGATCACGACAATCAATCGTTTAAATGGCATGTCATCAAGCAGTGGCATGTCATCAAGCAGTACTATCTAGGCCACAGAGTCACCACACAGGGACAATGCTCGAGACTTGTAAACAAGCCATGAACAAACGCTTAGCTATACGGAAATGACGTCCCGTGTAAAGGAAATGTCAACATTCCGAAGATCTGCATTATCACCGCTCAAGTCACCAGACCCTCCTTCCCCGCGAGATACTGCAAGTGATCTTCGCTGGGGTTGTTTGGGTCTGAGAACGAGACTAACCATTAGCCAGGTACAATCAGCCTAGCTGTGAGACAAGCTTGTAGGTGCAATCAGAGTCTACTGAGGCATGCAAGAGGTGAGAGGAAGACCCGAGGCTTTGTCCTAAAATGGCGAGTCTGCCCTACTGGTTACACTTTAATACAGGGAGTACAGTTGCTAGCTGTTTATTCCATGTGCATTGTGGATTGGGGCGAGCCCATTGTGATTACGCCCAGTAAGAATGGGGTCATCATTCACCGGCTACCGGGAGTGCGGTTTCCACTTGATGAACATAATGCACGCACCCGGAATAACTTACATTTTTCATAACTTACTAAAAATAGAGAATGCTGCTGGAGTCCAGTGCGAATGCCACCAGGATGAAGAGCGTTAGCGGTAACATTTGTACCCTGAAGACGCTTCGCCAGAGAACGAGTGAAGAGAATATTGGCCAACTTGCTGTTGTTATAAGCAGAAAAGCGTGAGTAGCTGCGCTCAGAATTCAGATTCTGAAAGTCGATCGATCCAAACCTGTAAGCCATGGAGGATACATTGACGATTCTTGCTGAGGGAGCTTCTTTAATGCGATCAAGAAGAAGATTGGTGAGGAGAAAGTGGCCAAGGTGGTTGGTGCCAAACTGCATCTCAAGTCCATCCTTTGTTAGTCTACGTTCGGGAATGATCATCACCCCAGCATTGTTGATCAAGATGTCAATTTGGGGCTCCTCTTCAAGAATTTTCTCAGCAAACTCTCTTATGGAATCCAGGGAGGCTAGATCGAGCTGAACAAAGACCACATTGTCATTTCCACTTCTCTTCCTCACATCAACAGCAGCGTTCTCTCCCTTTTCCACACTGCGACAAGCCAGAATCACCCTGGCATTTCTCTTGGCTAGATCCACAGCTGTCTCCAGTCCAATGCCAGAGTTTCCTCCAGTTATGATGACGGTCTTGCCATCGAGTCTGGCCCGAGACTTGCACACGCCTCCAGCCGCCCACTTCCTGACGAGACGCACAAAGCAGAAACCCAACGCCACAGCTGCAACTCCTGCAAAAATCCATGGCCTATCCAAAACTACCTGCGGGAGGTAGGACTGAAGCGTAGAGCTGTAGCTCATCATTCAACTCCAGATAGCTGAAAGCCGACGTCCAGCAACCAGACAAACAGTCTATATCAAGTTTGGTCCAATCAGATTGCAGAATACGTACTCATTCGCTGCGTGTATAAATATATTCATAACAGGGTCCCCTCGCGCGCGCGCCTACCGCCCACTTGAGGAGTACCACCCAAAAGTATGGATGCCTGTACCAAAAAATGCTAGGCAGGGCCTGGGAACAAGACTAGATTTGAAGAGCATGGCGATAGAAATTTAGCCAAGCCTGGCCCCAGTAGCTGCATCAGGAGTTGCATACAGGTAGCTAGCTTGAAAGTTGTGGGAGAGCTATGTAGCTAGCTACATTCCGTACTGGCCTTCGATCAGTGAGTAGGTATGTATGTGTAGCTACGTGTTTTATTGTCATTCACAGATGTGTGTATGGAGACTTAAAAGGGAAATTTAAGATGACAATGGCAGAGAAAGCCAGTAGCAAGACCCCTTTTGCTACCAGAGAAAGACCTGCATATTCACAGTCAAGTGAGGTGACTTCTGTGGCGTCAACACTAGTGGAATAATGTACCCGTAAGTGTTGCAGGAGCTGTACGAGACTAGCTAATTGTTGGTACAGGTGGATCATAGCACCCTATTAAGGGTGTAGAGCATGCATGCAGCACTTGCGCGGGCGCATTGCGAAAAGCGACGTACCACGTACGTACGTACGTACGTACGTACGCACGTACGTACGTACGTACCTACGCATCCAGCACTGTGTCTCGGCACTTCGGTGCCGAGACAAAAAAATCACAGGCTACATGATAAGTGGTGGTCACTTATCAGGATTCCTGTGAAAGCAGTGTGGTCAGCTTCCTTACCACTAACTCCTTATAGGGGGGTACTTAACAGACTTTCTATAGCTCATTGTAAAGCTCTTGGAGAGAGCTGTCTTTTGAGCCATAAATCAAGTTCATGGGGGGTAGTAGGAAGGAGTTATGGCCGTCAGAAGAAAATGGAAAATGGCACCATGAAAATGGTAAAAGCCTCCCTTAAGACACAAAAGAACAAGCCCACAAGTATACTAGCTAGATGCTTTTGAGCAGCACAAAAACGTCTTGTCAACTACTTTATAGTGCCCAGACTCAGTCTGACAAGACGTTTTTGGGCTGCTCAGAAGCATCTAGCTAGTATACTTGTGAGCTTGTTGTTTTATGTCTTAATTCCTTTAGCAGAAGACTAATTAATTGAAACCCAATGTTGAAAACCCAGCATGAAACAGTTCTACGTGTAATGGAACACAGTGTGTCCCAAATGATGCCATTACAATTAGTAGTACATGCATGGAAATCCTACAGCATAACAAGGGAGTATAGTGATGTACACAACTACTTGCTAAAGCACAACAAATGTGTGATGCGTCTTGTGCGTCATAATCATGCTATAACTAGCTACAATTACACATTCATATTAGTTGCTGACTTACTTCTAACAAGTTGAGTCTCTGCTGATGTACAAAATTAAACCAAAACTTGAAAGCTATATATGCATGACAAAGATGTATTAAGGTGTCACAGGAGCAGACGTTGCAACCGCCATTGATGCAGGTCTCTCCGCAGCAGTCCTGATATATATGTGAAGAATAATGTAGCTACTGCTTAGTTCTAGAGACTAGTAATTGTTGTGTGTGAGAAGTGCCGCCCAACCCAGTGCAGGATTACCAAGACAAGTGCCAAGATGTATACATACTCATGAAACTGATGAAAGGGTCAGTGGATGAAGGGATGTGCATAATTTATGGTCAGCATTTTGTCTTCACTGACATGATATAGGTGTGGAAACTGGAGTGTTGGCCTTTAATCTTTAATCAAAGTCTCCTTATTCCACTGATTCCTTCCTCTGATGGTTTCCAATCGAGAACACTGTACCTTTGTGTACTCGCTTCGCGAAGCAGCTGAACAATGTGCTCATGTCCTTTAGACCTGGCAATCATTATTGGTGTCCGACCACCCTGTCAGGGGACAGTCACATCCAGTTAGCAATATCTCTACTCAGCAATGTTAGTTAACAAATCATTGAGATCACAAACCTGTTGCTTACATGACAGGACATGCAGAGGAAGATAATCTGAAAGCCTAGAGTTTTCCCATGGTTTATCTGCCTTCACACATGCGGAGGGCTACCCTCCACTAGCCTCGTTCCCAGGCCACGTGGGAGCCTGGGAATGAGGCTAACCCTCCACTACAGTCGGTATAGTAGTGTGGTATAGTAGTCGATCGCCATCCATTACCTTTTGCAATTGCTACAGTGTGCAATATATGATGTCCACTGCTTGATCCCGATACTCAATCTTGTCCAAAACCTGTACCTCACCTTGGTCTCCTGTTCTACACTAGTCCCGGCCTGAAGGAGCATCTCAACAATACAGTCATGCCCTTCCTGGCAGGCCACGTGCAGTGCGGCAAACCCCCTCTGTGAATGGAATGTCCAACCAAGATAAATATTTCTATTCCCAAAAGCAATAATGTTTCAATTCATTTGTTAATTAGCCTTCATGCCAACGATCTGCGTGCCTGTGAAGTAATACATACACAAAAGCTGTAGGATAGTATTTCATCTAAAGGCCATTTTCCAGATGCAGGATTCGTTGATCCTAAATTGGCCCCACCAATTATTGATCTACCACCGTGTTCAAGTTATGAACAGCATTTTCCAAAAAGCTGATCACTTTGCATCCAGGTGAGTGAGCTTGTCAGAGCTTTCTTGTGAGAGATATCACCATATTCTAGATGACCCTCTCACTCTCTGTTGGCTGGTAGTGTGTTTGCCTACTTCCCTAAACCAAACAGTCTGTGGCTTACTCAGAGGCACCATAAAGGTAAGTTCAATCCCACCGTTCAAGAATGACTCCAAAGGTCACAACAATGAGTTCCAAATGTCACGATGACAGGACTAAACAAATTTAGTTTAGTCTGCTGATTACAATTAGCTTGCACATCAAAGTACTCTCAAGCAGAAATGCCTTGAGTTCATCGTATGAGGCACAATCTGTATGGTGGAAACATTGAGGTAACCGGCAGTATCTTCTTCTCACGATAATGAGGCGATGTTAATGGTGACATAATTGTTCTCTTATCAAGTACCCAACATGTTCTATGCAACCAAAAATAGGCCCATTGTTAATAGGGTGTCAGAGCTCACATGTTTATGTGTATTACACCCTTGGGGTCTACCAATGGTTGCCAAGGACACCTAGTGTATAATGTGAGTTTCCATGGAAGGTTTGATCTCTGTACCACCCCGTAACATGTGAGCTGGCACCCTATCATTTACAGTGATAGTCATCACATCCTTGATAATCGTTCTTACTCTTTATAGTCTTTACAGCCACTGGTGTAACCTCTGCATCTTGGTTGGTCTTGAACAGCCCCTTGAACACACGGCCAAATGCTCCTGCAAAGGACGTCACCATTAATAAGTATTCTATACCTCAGTAAGCACATGCAGGCTGCATAACCAATAATTGCAACACCTTCCCCAAGGTCTCCAATTATTTCCAGTCGGTCGCTCTCCACGAGTGCATTCCTCAGTTCTTGATTAGTGCCAATCAAGTTCATGTCTTCACTGCTGAGCTGGAAATAGTCAATCTCTTCGTACTGGTGCTCAAATGCAAGGTCTGAACAGAATTAATTGCAAGTGAAAAGGGAACGAGTTAACATTTAAACACGGATAATTCCAATTTACAGTTCTTCAACACACAGAAACTTACTTTGAAGTGCTATACCAGGGTAGTATAGATTAGATATTCGCCGCAGTCTAGGTGACTCCCTACAGGTAAACCAAAAGAATAAGATATGGTACAACACTTTCTCCTTCCCATTAAGGATATCAGCAACTCGCCCCCCACCCCACGTCACCCCCCCACTCCCTCACCCCCCTCACCCCCCTCACCCCCCCTCACCCTCTCACTCCCCTTCACCCCCCCCCCCCCCCCCCCCCCCCCCCCCCCCCCCCCCCAAAAAAAAAAAGGAACAGTCTTGCATGGAATGAGGTTACATCTGTCAGTTGCTGATGAACGATTAACTTCAGCACGACGGAGAAATTCATGTTAGGCTTGCCAGAGTCACTATTAATATTGTGGGTACTACTTTCAGGAAATTTAGCAAGTCCAGGTGAACTCACTAAAATTAGCTTTCACTACAAGCATAATGATTATACATCACCATGAATTATTATAACCGATTCAGTCATAATATAGCTAGATAGCTACCTGCTACATTCAAATCACTAAATTTCATACTCAGAATTAATAGTAGCCTTAAGGTACACAGAGCTAGGACCTTAATGTAATTGGAACCCTGATAAGGTAGAGCTTGTTATCATGGCTGTCAATAGACCTTGATTTTTGCTCGTCATTCTATTCCCTTAGCTTGTCATTCGTGCCTATTATGCTTTCAAAGTTGACCTCTTATTCCCATTTATGCTTTGTATTTCTCTAAAAGGTACAAATTAGTGTACACACTATAGCATGACGGAAACAGGAACTTGTACAGAGTCTTCTATGGAAGGTTGTTGCGAATGTCAAGGCCTAAGAATTACCATGGCTGTCCTTTCTGCACAATCAGAGCAAATATCATCAATTTGTCCTGCTACATGATGGGGCATTATAGTGTGTGCAATTTCATCTATCGTTTGGCCTGGGGGTGAGCAGGAGCTATGAATGCCTATTATTCTCACAGGTCTGCATAATTCTGTTTAGCCTCGTTCCCGGGCCGCGTAGAGGAGAGAAAATGCTTTCTCTCCTCCCACGAGGCCTGGGAACGAGGCTAAAGTTATGCTTATTATTCCCTGCTTACAGTGAATCTTCCATCGCATTCCTTTTCTTCCTCCTGGTAAAAATACACGTGAGCAGGACAGCTGCAGCAAGCATGAACAACAGCAATATTGCCGCACCCACAGAAGGCAGTATTACTGCAATGCTTGAGGTGGTTTCAGGTGTTGTAGGAGGTTCAGTTGTTTGTGGAGCTTCAGTTGTTTGTGGACGACTAGGAAAAGTAACGTTTTCGAGTATGCCTGGATAGAGGTAATAGAAGGATTTGCAGAGTTGTGTTAATGGTACAATTATACTGGAAGTAATATATAATGATCTGGAGAACTATTACTATACAACTCACCTGAGATATTAAAACAGTCTTCTGGGTTGTATACAAAGCCTGGCATATACTGCTCCAGATTAATCAGAGTGTTGTCGCATTGGCGCGTAAATTGGATCTCAGGAGATCTTCCAGCAAAAGTCGCCAAAGTGTTGAAAATTGTACTGCAACTGTCGCTGAGTACATATCGGACGCAATCACCTGTACACACTCCTTGGTAGCTTCCAGTAGTAGGGTCACATCTTGGGTATATGTAATTACAAGTGTATGCACGAACAACTTCTAAGCAAGCTGGTGAGGTCGTAGAGGCACCTACGGAACTATCCAGCAGTGTCAACAGGACGTTAGTGGAATCAAAATCAAGGCCATAATCATAAATATAGCATTTGTCGTTTGGCAAATAATCAAGACATCTGTGATGAATGAGAGTCAGGTTCCTTCCTCGTAGAGGGATACACCTGAAATAATCATTGAATACAATATGCAGGTTAGCACGTGCTAAATTTAGACCAATAATTCATTCCTATAGCTTGCTGTACATCAAGAGCGCATGATGACATCATTGTTTTTTCCGCCGTGAAAAAACAATGATGTCATCATGCGCTCTTGCTGTACATGTATTAGGCCAAGTTGATTTCTTAGCATGAAACCATGTGCACAGAAGATTGTGATGAGGATTACCACAAAAAAATACCTGTATATCAGTTACATTATTTGATCACATTATTGTAGGTCTGTGAACTTCAATTCCATGCATCAGTGCAATGTATTAAAAATACACATTCACATCAGAATCTGATCATTATAATTATATTATTACCTGGTTTATTATTGGTGTCAGAAAATACACAGAATAATACAATACTGCATGCATGCTGTCATTTACCTCGAGTCACGCAAATCAGTTGCAATGCCAGATGCACTTCCATCCACACTGGATGGAGTTTCAAAATCACAGAAAGGAAGTTCTTGAATATGTGATGATGACACTATGCCTGCAGGATGTTATCGCAGTGCTCTGAGTTCATGGTAGCAGAGTTTAGTAGCGTGATTCACCATAATGGACCTTCCTCTTGTTACATTGGCTTCAGGTTAGTTTTGTTCCTAGGCTCCCCCCTGCGTGCGCAGCAACAAATTTCGCAGGGGGGGGGGGGGGGGGGGGGGGGCTAATTATTAGGTAATTTTCTTTTCATTCACCTATTTTTCTCAATTATGCTGGCATTGATTCTGAAAATTCCCATCAAATACACGCTTGTAAACACTTTAATCTGATACCGAGTGACAATGTCACTGTGACAGTGCATCAACTACACCAAACTATTAGGTCACGTGTTGTGCTATACTTCTATTTAATATGTAGCTAGCTAAATAATATTATGTAGCTAGCCTAGTAGTATCATTGCAAAAAATGTTCTGTTAAAATGACCTCTATGAGAGGTTACTCCAGTTTCAGTGAGCACACACTACAGGCTGGAGAGTATAAATGATGCTTTTTACGTCTCCTGCTACAGGTTAATTGAACTGGTATATACTATGAAGAGAATTTCAAACCATAATTACCAACCATCATCCTCCCTCACCATTCCATCAAACTTCAAAGAGCATCCACCTGCTGGATATTAGCTGCAGATGGATGCTGTTTCAAGCTTGATGGAATTGCGAGGGGGGATGATGGATTCCATGAAGCTTGAAAGAGCATCCACCTGCTGGCTATTATCCGGTTCAGAACCGAATAATAGCTAACAGATGGATGCTCTTGAACCTTGAAGGGGTGACCATTTCAACTAAGCTGTAGAGTGAGTTGACTGAAACTGGAGTAACCATTCAGGGGTTGTTTCAACTAAATATTTTTTGTACTGATATACTCTATACATTGCTACTTCTAAACCTGTACCTGATATTGTTGTTTTTCAAGATTACATGTAGATTGCAAACCCATTTGTACGTACTAGTTTTTCTCATCAGAGTCAGAAGTGTACCTATTTTTCCCAGAATAATTCACAATACTCAGAAGTACCTATTTCCCCCAAAATTATATGCTAGCAAAATCCGCCAAGGCGTTGGGGGGACCCTAGGAACGAGGAATGAGGAACAAGGCTATAGTACTGTGACACAACCATGCAGTTGTATAGTACACTGGCTGTATTACCAGTTTGAATGAACAGTGCCTGATGATTCAAATAGTCTACTTTCTCCATGTAGACATACAAGATTGCAGTCGTAAATTCATGCACTGAATGTTCAAATTGGCTTCAAATCTGAAGTATAACTTATAACTTTGATCTGACAAGTAGCTTTCCACAGCTGGTGCCGACAGCTACGGTTCACTTAATTGTTGGTGCCTAGCTGTTGTGGGAGTCGTTATGGCTTTATTATCATTCTAGCTATGCTACAATTAACGACTGTTCACTATGAAGACCTATAGCTAACTGGTTTACTTACCAAACTGTGATATTGAGAGTACAACGGCAAAGTTGGCCAAAGCGGCAGACCATATTCTGTACGAGGTCGCCATTAGTTGAGCTCTGGAGCAGAGTACGTAGGATAGGTTTTTCTGTTTCAGTAGCTTGTTCTGGACCCGGTGCGCACACCTACGCATTAGCGCGGTAATGGACACCCTATAACTACGCGACGTATTTTGATAATCACACGCATGCGCATTCACCACTGAGACATGGCTAGCCTCCTCCCCAGGCCTCCGCCCAGATTTTATCTCGCAACCGTGGAGATTTTTCTCCACGGCTGCGAGAGGTTGATCGACGTGCAAGCAGGGAGAGGAAGAGATGCCTGGCCCCGCCCAGCTTTTCGTCGCTTGTACTTTTCTTGTAGGTGACATTCTGTGGTTGTTTCTCATCATGCCCGTTTATTGGTAACCCTTTCAGGCTGCTTGTGGTACAGAGAGAAGCTGCACTGTTGAAGGGGGAGAAGGCAGACTTGCCCGCATTGCAATCTCAGCTGTTCTTCTCAGTAAACCGCCCTAGCCTCTTTCCCAGCTTTTCGTTGCTTGCAGCATAGATAATAGAGCGTACGCTCTATTATCTATGCTTGCAGCCTGGATAATATAGCTACTTTCCATGTGGGAAAACATTCTTCACCATCCAGAACGACGACGAGGCTCAATAATTACTGCCACTTTTCCATGCCTTCAGAGCAAGCTTATTCATTGCAGAATGGTGCAGCCTCGTTCCCAGGCCCCGCCCAGCTTTTCGTCGCTTGCGCGCGCGTTCTTTCGAAAGCGGCGCGCGGGCCTGGGAACGAGGATAGCAATATCTCTTTGCAGGTTTTGCAAGATACCTGTGGCCTCTAATCAGTGACAGGTACAGACAGAAACAGGTACCATCATCATCAATACTCTCAGCTAGCTAAATTGTACAACCATTAAGGTACAAGAAACAGGTGCATCAATCATCATATGCTACAAGTAGCTACATGCCAATTTTATTGTTTAACTGTCCAGTCCCACCAGTTTGGCACTGGCCTCCCAGAGCCTCTCAGCAATCTGGTCGTCAGTTGCTTGACGGTTCTTTGGCTTCACGATCTGACAGTCGTACAGGAACTGTCCGGTCACTCCCTCCATCTCCTCACTGACGGCACAGTAGATTGTGGTCTGGGCTCCTTCCCAAGGTGTTTTCCAGAACATCCAAGTGGGATAATTCATAAGTCGCTACATACATAGAGAATGTAAATATGTTATGAAGGCATACACCGTAGCCATAGAAACCCGTGGTACAACTATTATTGCGTGTATGAACGAATGAATGTCCCGGCGTGAGGCAACAGGCCATAGCTGACGTATGTAGACACATCTACAATGCTCAAGAAAGCAATGGTTGTGCCCTGAGAATGTGTACTCAATGATACTATACTACAACCTTTGGAACCTCATACTCCACGAAGAATGCTCAGGCAGGGTGGAGCCTTTGAATGCAGGACAGCTAGCTAGGGCTGCAAGCGGGCGCAATTGGGGGCAGCAGCTGAAGCAGATCTGACACGTTTGGGGAGCATCAGCTAACGCAAGCAAAAGCTGCTTCTACTTCTCGCAACTGATGGTTTGATGTATTGATGAGGGAGCCAATAGCCCCATGCCGTGAACCTTGCCGGGCTGCTTTACATGGTGAATTTGTGGCTGGAGGTCGTTCCACGATGTCCATGCATGTGCCTTGCTTCCCTTAGGCAGCTATGTGATACATAATTTTATGGCATAACCATCTTTTGTTTATTACGAGGGGCAACCGCACTCCTGGTAGCCGCGGTTAAACGATAGCACAGTTCGTTCCAATTGTCACACATGACGTGAGTACCATGATAGCTATATATAGGGAAGATCAGATAGAGTGCTCCCAAGTGCATTGCAACCCCGGTTTACGACTCGCCGTAGCGCAAGCTAGTATCGCAATTCGTTCCAATTAACACACATGCCACGTGGCAACCACGCTCCAGTCGATCGCGAGCCAATGGCGACCAAAAGGAAGACAAGACATTATACATGTACAGCACTCACAACTTAGCCAGCACGGTGAGTTTTGGCATGCAAGCGTCAGTGAACGACAGCGATCACGGCCGTGTGGTCAGAATCTTCGTGTGCCTTTCCTAAGAACGGTAGTGCCACCGGAAGTCGAAGAGAGCGCTCGAGCAATGGCAGCCACGGCGAGACAAAAGCGCTCATATCTCCACCACCAAGGTGAGTTTCAACACCAACTTTTTACATTCAGGTCAGGGCATGATAGCGATCACGGCAGTATAGTCAGAATTTCTGTAGGCCAAGCCTAAGTACTCAAACATTATATTAATTAATTAATTATATTATTTACGCGGCACAATTTTTCCCCTACCAGGAGTGTAAATTCCAGATTTTAAGTTTTCTGTTGCCCTCACCCTCATGAATATGCTCCTGGTACAAAATCCCCTACACCATGGTACCATGGTAACATTAATTGACCACAATGACCTCAAATGCACTGCTAGCTTGTTATTCATTTTTACTGCCATCCAAGTATGTCACCTTGGTGGCAGAGTTAGGCTGAGGTGTGCGTTAACTGGAACACATGATCCACCTGTACCAACCATTAGCTAGTCTCGTTCCCAGACCAAACAACCCCAACGAAGATCGCTTGCAGTATCTGGCAGGGAAGGTGGCATGGATGTAGACGGCAGTCCAGACTAGTGAAACGATTGATGGTGATACGACATACAGCAAGTAGCTCATGGACTTGCTACCATTTAAAGCAGCAAGATAAAATGGTGGCTAGTACTGGCAGCAGGTGCTTGGTGGAGTCACTGTGCAGAATCCGACGATCACGACAATCAGGCATGTCATCAAGCAGTACTATCTAGGCCACAGAGTCACCACACAGGGACAATGCTCGAGACTTGTAAACAAGCCATGAACAAATGCTTAGCTATACGGAAAAGACGTCCCGTGTAAAGGAAATGTCAACATTCTAAAGATCTGCATTACCACCGCCCAAGTCACCAGACCCTCCTTCCCCGCGAGATACTGCAAGTGATCTTCGCAGGGGTTGTTTGGGTCTGAGAACGAGACCAATCATTAGCCAGGTACAATCAGCCTAGCTGTGAGACAAGCTTGTAGGTGCAATCAGAGTCTACTGAGGCATGCAAGAGGTGAGAGGAAGACCCGAGGCTTTGTCCTAAAATGGCGAGTCTGCCCTACTGGTTACACTTTAATACAGGGAGTACAGTTGCTAGCTGTTGATTCCATGTGCATTGTGGATTGGGGCGAGCCCATTGTGATTACGCCCAGTAAGAACGGGGTCATCATTCACCGGCTACCAGGAGTGCGGTTTCCACTTGATGAATACAATGCATGCATCAATCACTTCATGTTTCATAACTTACTAAAAATAGAGAATGCTGCTGGAGTCCAGTGCGAATGCCACCAGGATGAAGAGCGTTAGCGGTAACATTTGTACCCTGAAGACGCTTCGCCAGGGAACGAGCGAAGAGAATATTGGCCAACTTGCTGCTGTTATAAGCAGAAATGCGTGAGTAGCTGCGCTCAGAATTCAGGTTCTGGAAGTTGATTGATCCAAGCCTGTAACCCATGGAAGATACATTGACGATTCTTGCTGAGGGAGCTTCTTTAATGCGATCAAGAAGAAGATTGGTGAGGAGAAAGTGGCCAAGGTGGTTGGTGCCAAACTGCATCTCAAGTCCATCCTTTGTTAGTCTACGTTCGGGAATCATCATCACCCCAGCATTGTTGATCAAGATGTCAATTTGAGGCTCCTCTTCAAGAATTTTCTCAGCAAACTCTCTTATGGAATCCAGGGAGGCTAGATCTAGCTGAACAAAGACCACATTGTCATTTCCACTTCTCTTCCTCACATCAACAGCAGCGTTCTCTCCCTTTTCCACACTGCGACAAGCCAGAATCACCCTGGCATTTCTCTTGGCTAGATCCACAGCTGTCTCCAGTCCAATGCCAGAGTTTCCTCCAGTTATGATGACGGTCTTGCCATCGAGTCTGGCCCGAGACTTGCACACGCCTCCAGCCGCCCACTTCCTGACGAGACGCACAAAGCAGAAACCCAACGCCACAGCTGCAACTCCTGCAAAAATCCATGGCCGATCCAAAACTACCTGCGGGAGGTAGGACTGAAGCGTAGAGCTGTAGCTCATCATTCAACTCCAGATAGCTGAGAGCCGACGTCCAGCAACCAGACAAACAGTCTATATCAAGTTTGGTCCAATCAGATTGCAGAATACGTACTCATTCGCTGCGTGTATAAATATATTCATAGCAGGGTCCCCCTCGCGCGCGCGCCTACCGCCCACTTGAGCTAGGAGTACCACGTATGGATGCCTGTACCAAAAAAATGCTAGGCAGGGCCTGGGAACAAGACTAGATTTGAAGAGCATGGCTATGGAAATTTAGCCAAGCCTGGCCCCAGTAGCTGCATCAGGAGTTGCATACAGGTAGCTAGCTTGAAAGTTGTGGGATAGCTATGTAGCTAGCTACATTTCGTACTGGCCTTCGATCAGTGAGTAGGTATGTATGTGTAGCTACGTGTTTTATTGTCATTCACAGATGTGTGTATGGAGACAAGGGAAAATTAATATGACAATCTACTATAGAAGGCAGAGAAAGCCAGTAGCAAGACCCCTACCAGAGAAAGACGTGCATATTCACAATCAAGTGAGGTGACTTCTGTGGCGTCAACACTAGTGGAATAATGTACCTGTAAGTGTTGCAGGATATGTTTCTTCAACTCAAGGAAGCCGAAAGGAATGTTTTCTCTCTTCCAGCGATCTTTGGCACCTTGCTTAGTCAATGGCATCATGGAGAAACAATGATAGCTACACATGCACACAAAAACTAACCCCCTAGCTACTCAATAATATTGCAGTGTCTAGATTTTATTGCAGTTGGCTGCCACTGAAATAACTAGCTAGCTGCAAAGTGGATCCAAAGATATAGCTAGTCTTGTGCCCAGACTCCGCGGCATGGAGTCTGCAGCTGGGCACAAGACTATATATTGAATTAAGACATAAAAGAACAAGTTCACAAGTATACTAGCTAGATGCTTCTGAGCAGCACAAAAACGTCTTGTCAACTACTTTATAGTGCCCAGACTCAGTCTGACAAGACGTTTTTGGGCTAGCTAGTATAGCTACTTGTGAGCTTGTTATTTTATGTCTTAGCTAATTCCTTTAGCGGAAGACTAATTAATTGAAACCCAATGTTGAAAACCCAGTATGAAACACTTCTACGTGTAATGGAACAGTGAGTGTCCCAAATGATGCCATTGCAATCAGCAGTACGTGCATGGAAGTCCTACAACATAACAAGGGAGTTGCTATAGTGATGTACACAACTACTTGCTAAAGCACATCAAATGTGTCATGCGTCTTGTGCGTGATAATCATGCTATAACTATAATCATACTGTGGCCAAATTCATATTAGTTGCTGACTTTCTTCTAACAAGTTGAGTCCGTCTACGGATGTACAATTTAACCGAAAGCTTTGCATGACAAAGATGTATTAAGGTGTCACAGGAGCAGACGTTGCAACCGCCATTGATGCAGGTCTCTCCGCAGCAGTCCTGATATGTGAAGAATAAATGTACTGCTTAGTTCTAGAGACTAGTTGTGTATAGTTGTGTGTGAGAAGTGCCGCCCAACCCAGTGCAGGATTACCAAGACAAGTGCCAAGATGTATATACTCATGAAACTGATGAAAGGGTCATTGGATGAAGGGATGTGCACAATTTATGGTCAGCATTTTGTCTTCACTGACTAGATATAGGTGTTGAAACTGGAGTGTTGGCCTTTAATCTTTTATCAAAGTCTCCTTATTCCACTGATTCCTTCCTCTGATGGTTTCCAATCGAGCCTTGAACACTGTACCTTTGCGTAGACTACTTGCTTCGTGAAGCAGCTGAACAATGTGCTCATGTCCTTTACACCTGGCAATCATTATTGGTGTCCGACCACCCTGTCAAGGGACAGTCACATCCAGTTACAATATCTCTAGTCTTAGTTAACAAATAACAGTGAGATCACAAACCTGTTGCTTACATGACAGGACATGCAGAGGAAGATAATCTGAAAGCCTACTATAGTGCAATTATCTTGCAAACTGACCATAAGCTGATAGAGTTTTCCCATGGTTTATCTGCCTTCACACATGCGGAGGGCTACCCTCCACTACAGTCGGTATAGTAGTGTGGTATAGTAGTCAATCGCCATCCATTACCTTTTGCAATTCAATCAGAAAGCTACAGTGTGCAATGATGTCCACAGCTTGATCCCGATACTCAATCTTGTCCGAAACCTGTACCTCACCTTGGTCTCCTGTTCTACACCAGTCCCGGCCTGAAGGAGCATCTCAACAATACAGTCATGCCCTTCCTGGCAGGCCACGTGCAGTGCGGCAACCCCCCTCTGTGAATGGAAGGTCCAACCAAGATAAATATTTTCTATACTAAAAGCAATAATGTTCTTTCATGTCTCAATTCATTTGTTAGCCTTCATGCCAAGGATCTGCATGCCCATGAATACAAAAGCTGTAGGATAGTATTCTACAGGCCATTTTCTACATGCAGGATTCGTCAATCCAATATTACCCCAACCAATTGTTGTGTTTAACAGTGTTTTCAAAAAGCAGATCACTTTGCATCCAGGTGAGTGAGCTTGAGAGCTTTCTTCCTTGCTTGTCAGAGAAATCACCATATTCCAGATGAGCATTTCACCCTCTCACTCTCTGGTGGCTGGTAGCTAGTGTGTTTGCCTACTTCCCTAAACCAAACAGTCTGTGGTGTACTCAGAGGCAATATAAAGGTAAGTTCCAGCCCGCCATTCGAGATTCGAGAATGACTCCAAAGGTCACCGTAGAAGAATGAGTTCCAAATGTCATGATGACAGGACTAAATTTAGTTTTGTATTTCTTTCACCAATTTTTTGGTCTGCTGATTACCATTACTGCCCTCATTGTGTTCTGTAGGTCAGGGTTTGCCCCTGCTGCCAGGAGATGCTCCGAACAATTTCCTTGTGGCCATTGAAGCTCGCAGTCCACAGTGAGGTCTCGCCAGTCTACGGATAATGTGTTAGCATTGTAAATGTGATAGCATGCAAGAGCAGCTATAGGTGAAGTCCCTGGCTTACTCTTAAAATGTATCAAGACATTAGGGATAGCAGAACGGCTGCATAGAGATGATAGTAGCATGCATTGAACTGTTTGCTATACAGCCACATATATAATTATAACACATGTATAATGAAAAAGATATGTATACTGAAATGCTGTCATCCCTACATTGTTTTAGTCATCTGCTATACCTATACGTACCTCAATACATTTTCATTTGGTTTTTTACTCTTGTTCACATCATTCAAGTGTGAAAGTGCAAGGGTATCTTCTATCATGCACTTCCAATGATGAAAATGATCAATGCATGGCTAACTTCCCCAAAATGGTAGCAGGACCACCCGGTTACCAAGTAGCACAAATGAGGCATGCAGACAGCTGTTAGCATCTCTGGCGAAAGGCAGGAATGCAGCAATGCTTAATTACTTAATCTGCGGCCATCCAGCTACGGTAAATGGGATTAGTGGTACTTCCCAGACATGATAGGTGTGCTCCAGCTTAAATTTGCCCTATAGTCCTATACCCCAGGAGATAGACAGCTGTAATACCCATGATTGCGCAGGGCTACCATGCAGCAATCCAATGATTTATCCATCTGTGTTAGAATACAGTAAGGCAAAGCAATAATATACATAAAAGGGCAATAGCAGCAAGTTACTAATTAACCGTGACGAAATGCAAAGATAAAAAAAAAAAGAAAACGGCAAACTAAGTTGACATACATGTACAAAAGGTAACATCCATACAACAAAATACTCAGTGTTCAGGTCTGCATAGCTAGCTATATTCTTTGGAAGCTGATGTATAATGGAATGTAAAACGTAGTTATGTAATCAATAGAGATTCTTGTCCCATTGCAATGAAATTAATCACCTGTAGTTCGGCATTCTGAAGTATATCCAACACTACTATAATTCACAGGAATTCAATTGGCATTATACAACCTTACAGAAAGTCCACCTTATATGGAGTGGAAATTACAAAGGGATATAGTCATGTGTTAATTTGCTCTTATCAAGCAATTGACCTCATGAGAAGGCTGGAGAATTTTCATAGCCATTAATATTGTTTTCATGTAAGATGGAGTGTTGAGGTGGTGTGTTAGCATTTTCGGGATTAACAATACTGTTGGTTTGAGTGTTGAGGCCGTTTGCAATGACCAGAGAAGGACATTTCGTCTCCTGCACAGAATTCATCTGAGTGTAGCAATCAGTGGATTCTTCGTCCAAGCTGAAAGAGGTTTCTTGGAGATGAGAACTCGAGGCAGGAGAGTTGTGGAACTGGTTTTTTGTGGCATTCGTTAATGTCTGATCTTCCCCGTGGATTGGTTGACAATTTGCTCCACTGCACAGCATTACAGTGCTCTTTGATGCATCCGTCGCAGATGTTGCCAGTAGGCTGCAGTCTTGCAGAGCATTCTGTTGGATGACTTCTAAACTCTCAACGATCTCTGTGAAGGCAGGTCTGGCAGTTGGGTCTTCCTTCCAACACTGGTACATCAGATCATACCTGTTTTGGTACAGCACAGACAGTAGTTGAATTAGACACTGACTTGCTACCTGCTGTTTGTGAGCTTTTAAAATGTCTGCATGCAGCATATACTCAGCAACGAACTCTCACCATCAGAGCACTTCCTGGTGACTCGTATATACCTATAATACTTAACTGCCAGGCCATTAGGACTTCCTGGCAGAGGAGTCAAATAGCAGCTTTAAGGGTGATTAAGAATCAGAGCTGAGGCCTTTAGAGAATGCTACATATGTAGCTAGTCTTCCAATCGTGGGGCTAAATGGTAAAAGCATCTGACAAGTATATATCTACAGGTGTTGAGGCAGATCCTGGATTGTTTCACTCTCTTGGAATCAATCCTGCTTATATGAAGTTTCTATAAAATATTGCATTCCAAAACTGCATGGCAATACATGCACTTACAGGTTTTCTCCACAGAGACCAGGTTTCTTGAGTCGAAGCCCTTGCTCCAGGTAGTCAATCATCTCGTGGTTGGCAACGGATGGGTAGGGAGTTCTGCCGAGGCTGAACACCTCCCAACAGGTCACTCCATATGACCACTAGGTATAGAGAGTAGTAGATGTCATTTTGGAACAAGAGCAGAAATGTATGCAACCACTACCATAGGTGCAAGTGTGATAACATCGGTATCTTTTGAAGTAGTGTAAGGCCCCAGGCATGTTACCATGGTGAGTAAATACTGTGAGCATAGGAGATTTATGTGGCAAAATAAAATTTATTGATGAGGAAATGACAGGAACATTTGAATTGAGTAGACACTTCATTTTGTAGAGTATAATACAAAGCTGGGGAGGAGCCTGAGAACAAAGGCTACATAATTGGTGCATCAAATACTTATGTACTACAATCAGTTAATTGCCCACAATCGAGTTAATTGCACACTCCCAATTGTGGAAGGGAAGGGAGAGCAGAGCTGTTCCATCACATTGAAGCATCCACTTGACAATCGTTTTTGCTCTTTGAGTTTGTCTCCTGTGATTCTAATTGCAAACAACTGCTCTGAATTGCCAAACTTCCACATCTACGGTCTCAACCAAGCTTCAGAAATCTGTCATTGATACGTATTTTTTGCCAGGCCATAATAATAGATCTATTTTTCTCACCTAACTTTTACTCGGTCTAATTCTTCTTTATAGATGCCTTGTGTGTGTTCCCTCACTTCATAATCTATTGGTTGCATAGTTCAATAGCTTGCTATTTTTGTGCCCAATGCCTTGGAATAAAAGCGAAAAAACTTACCACGTCAGTCTTCTCATTGCTGATCTTGTCATGTAAACTCTCTAGTGACATCCATTTGATTGGCACCCTGCCCTGGTGGCTCTGACGGTAGTAGTCAGTTGCATAGATGTCCCGTGTCAGGCCGAAGTCTGCCACCTTGACCTGCAGGTCAGCATCAACCCTGCATGTGTAGTATGTGTAAAGGTTAATGCCATAGGGTGATACAGTTTTGCTGTGGTAAAGAACAAGCTTGATTGCTTTTGCAGGTAAAGCCCTGGAGGAAGGACTCAGTATGTGCAAACTGTTGGATGCTGGAGCTGAAGATGCAGATAGACAGAATGAAGGATATGCAGTATGCAGTGTACCACACATATATAATGTTGCGTGGCAGCAGCCATGGAATTGTAAAAGATGAATACTCCATACTCTAGGCGTCATGTACAATATACCTTACCATACTCTAGGAGTCATGTACAATACCTTACCATACTCTAGTAGTCATGTACAATACCTTACCATACTCTGTACAATACCTTACCATATACTGTAGGAGTCAAGCTCAAATAATTGAAGGGGAATTACATGTAGCTATACCTGACAGTCATGTGTATACGTAATTCAAACCAATTATAACTGGCTGGGAAAAAGTACCACTCACATGCAGTTCCTGGCAGCCAGGTCCCTGTGGACCAGTTTGTTTGAGGCGAGGTACTCCATTCCACATGCAATCTCATAGCACATCCTCACCAGAGTAGGATAATCCAGTCCCTGAAAGTAGCGTAATAATTATTAGAACTATACTGTACAGGTTTCATCGTGTAGAATTTTGTAAATTGGTCATTAAAAGATAAACAAAAAAAAGAGAAAAAAAAAGAAAGAAAAAAAAGGTCATTTAATTGGTGTTCTGATCCCACACCCAAGGTCATTTAATTGGTGTTCTGATCCCATGGCCACATGTGATGTGTGATTGCAGCCAAATGCACAGCAGACAGGGAAGATCTACTATCAGCGGCCAGAAGTGAGCAGTCTACAGCAAAGGAAGGCGTACGTTGGGCTGGTTGCAACACCATGCATGGATACCTGCACATTTACGGGGACCTCTGAACACTGTCACTCTACAAAATCTTTTGCATGTCCGAAAGTCAAACAACTTTAGTGATGCCTTCACTGTGGTCGCTGTGAGATCCAAAATCACATACAGTTGGCCATGCTCCAAAGAAGATTTCTTTGTGTGTCACCGTATAACGGTAGCCCCGTTCCCAGGCCCTCACCCAGCTTTTTGTCGCTTGTGGTCCATGCACTTAACTGTACTGCAAGTGACGGGAAGCTGGACGGGGCGGGGCCTGGGAATGACGTTAGTATAATGGAGTAGTACTATCACCTGTAAGCACAGGCATCAGGTGATCGGTATTATTGAATTCACAAAATGGCTTGGGTGGGCAGAGGCAGACAGAGCCACAAATCCCCATGTACAGTAATTATTGCGGACGTAAATCAAGCTAGTTGGCAACTACCCACGGATAGGACGGAGGACATCATGGATGCTTTATGCTATAATGTAAGTTATAACTTACTTCTTAAATTACTTGTTAAAATGCCAGTAAACATGCAACTATATACACTATCTCAACTTACTTCTGGGTATCCTGTATCAGTTGATGCTGTAGCAATATCCCTAGTGCCTTTCAGGTATGTTCTAAGGTCTCCATTCTTCATGAAAGGAAGAATGAGGTAGGGAGATCGCTGGTTGGTGTTGAAACAAATTCCTATGAGTCCCAACACGTGCGGATGGTCAAACGAGCACATCAATGCACTCTCAAGGAGAAACGCCTTGAGTTCATCGTATGAGGCACAATCTGTGTGAAATGACATTGTACAGCAGAAGATGCCAGTGTGTCTTAGTTGTTTGTCAGTGCTTGGATCTATAATATGGTATGTGCAGTAGTATCAATGACCACATCCCTATAGCATTGGTGTTTCTGTAATACACATGTTCCATTGTGTAAGCAGTGCATATTGCCACAGGTTAACAATGCATGCAACATCATCATCTGGTGAGCAGCAGGAGGCAGAGCACTGCACTGCTGGTTGACGGGATTGAAGACAGGTTGGACGTGTGCTTTGCTAGATACTGCTTGTATAGTAGGGTGGGGTGCTACTAGTAGACATTTTTCTGCTAGCCATCTTTCACTCTTACTCTTTATTGTCTTTACAGCCACTGGAATGACCTCTGCCTCTGCTTCCTCTCGATTCATTTTGAAACTTCCTTTGAAAACATGGCCAAATGCTCCTGCAGTTAATAGCTGTACATGATTAATTGACTCCATACCATCAATTCTACAAACACAGGCATCAGGTGATCGATGCTACAAATATGTTTGAATTCACAAAATCTGAAAGGCTTGCTATTATTGCATGCACTGATAAAATTGGGGCGCTCATTTGTATGTTCCAGAATAGCACCCTACATGCCTGGAGTGCTACAGTGGCACCGGTTTCCATGGTAACTAAACCATGGTTTCCACAGAATCTGAATGTTCTTTGTTCCCAGAAATTGATTGTCACTATGGCAATTTGTTGTACACACTATATTGTGGATCCACATCCATTGAATCCCCTGGTCGTTTAAAGTTTATATCAAGTTACCATGGATACCAACCACAGCACCCATGGTGGTATTCTGGAACATGCGAATGAGCACCCAATTTATACAGCATGTGTGGTGTCTTGAATACAAAACATTGCTATTGTAATCACAGGCTGATGGTTCGGCAAATTGCATACCTTCCCCAAGGTCTCCAGTTATTTCAAGCTGGTCACTTTCCACAATTGCATCCCTCAATTGCTGATTTGTGCCAACCAAGTCCATGTCCTCACTGCTGAGCTGGAAGTAGTCAATCTCTTCGTACGGGTTCTGGAATGCTGTATACATGAATGTGAAACAGGAAAAATGGGGTACATTTGCTGGGTCTGTCTAATGGCTCATTACCCTGCTGTACCAATTGCAATTAAAATTATTAAGATCAGATAATGAGATGGAAAATACACTAGGTTTATGTACAAGATTCCCAACATCAGATACCCAGATTTAATCTATGCAGGAATACCTACATTGAAGTGTTACTACTGTGTGGTAGTGGTTGGAGATGCGCCTCGCTTGATTCGGTGATTCCCTGCAGGTATTTAGAATAATGACGTGCAGTGGATGACATGCTGACTGTAGAAGAGAATGGGAAGGAAAATATTCCACTTTCCATTAAGCATCAAATTCCTTTGAAAATACTACTGAGTCAGTGCGTGGCTACCAGCTCTCAATCAGCCATCCTATAGAAGAGTTGCTTCTCTCACATGCACTAGTCTCGGCCCCAAACCCAACCAACCCCAACGCGGATCGCTTCCAGTATCACGCGCGTGATACTGGAAGCGATCTGCGCTGGGGTTGCTTTGGGTCTGGGGCCGAGACTACTCTCACACATAAAAACCCATCCTTTTACAGATTATGCATTTGTTTGCTTTCAAATGCTTACAGTGAAATGGCATTTCTTTTCTTTCTCCTTCTTCTAATGTACAATAGAATGAGGGCTGCAGCTAACCCCACAAAAACTCCTGCACCCACGGCCAGTGGAGACAGTATAATTGCTGTCAGGTCTGTTGATGTTGGGGGATCAGTACTCAGATCTAGAGAAACATTTGCAAGAACACCTGCATGGTGGAAATAGACAGACTCACAATATCATGACCATTTATATGATAGTATGTTGCATAACTTAACCCTATACACATTATGATACACATAACATATATGTCTCACCTGAAATGTTGATGCATTCATTTGGATTGTACACAAAGTCTGGAATAAACTGCTCCACAAAGATCAGAGTGTTGTTGCACTGGCGCAAAAATGTAAACCCACCAGTAGTTGCAACATTTTCCAAATCAGTAAATTCAACTCTGCAATCGTCATTCAGGACATACGTGATACAGTCACCTGTACACACTCCTTCAGGGTTTCCAGTAGCAGGGTCACACTTTGGGTACACATAATTGCAAACGTATGCACGCACAAACTCTGAGCAAGCTGGTGAGTATCTTGCAGAGTCTGAAGTCCTATCCAGTATGGTTAACACGAGATCCGTCTGTGCAAAATCAATACCATAATTGTAAATGTAGCATTTGTCATGTGGAAAATAATCCAGACATCTGTCATGGAGGAGAGTCAGGTTGTTTCCTCGTAGAGGCATGCATCTGAAATAAACATCAACATTACGGTTATGTTATTAACAAGTCAATGATGTCACAACAACTGCATCTTAAAACAAATATACAGAGAAATTAGCCTCGTTCCCAGTCCCACGCCCAGTTTTCCATCGCTTGCAGTACGGTACGTACTGCAAGCGATGAAAAGCTGGGCGTGGGACGGGGTACGAGGCTACAGAGAAATAGTTTTCACTAATATTACTATTGGTGGGCCGTGTTGGCTGCCATGATAATTGTACTGTACATTCTCTGTTGCCTCAACCCAATTAACATTTGAGTTAATTGTTCTGCATATGTGTGTGTGTGGTCTTCAGATGAGATTGGAACTGACTCTCTGACGTAAGAGCATTTGTGCCATGATTCTTGCAGTCTCCACTGAGCAAACAAAGTGGAAATGTCAACCCATCACTGTATGCGCACAGACCAGATACTGGGTCAGAAACAAAGGTATCAGAGAACGCGGTAGCGTTCTCTATTTAGGGATGGCTAAGGAAATTTCGAAATACCATACTGATGCACCAGCAGGAAAACGGCCACTACCCCCCAAACCAAGCATGCAGACAGAATGATACTACCTAGCAGTTCACAAAAACACTCGCAAACGTACCTGAGAGTACGTGGGAGTCGAGTAATAAGTCGCCGTAAAATTCCGATTTCGTCATCTTCTTTCTTTCTTTCTTCTTCTTCTTCTTCTTCTTCTTCTTCTTCTTCTTTCTCATTGACTAGCATAGCTGGACAACAAAAGCATTTCCTGAGCTAGTTCACTCACAGAACAACATCGCTTTCGTCGTAGTAGCTCCTTTTGGTCCTTTTGACTACATACTGGCAAGAACGGCACTGCTGGCTAGCTACGATTCCGTGAATTGCTAGCACGAAGCCATTTTGATGCAACCAGAGGTCACGCACGTGCCAAATGCGCATGCGCAGTTCACATGCAAACGCACGTTGCATTCTTTTTTACAGCATTTCGGGCGCTTGGTGATCAGCTGAATCCTTGTGAATCCATCATCTGGTGCCTCACTACCGCTGCGAGGAATTTCTACCAACCTGTTCTTGCCAAGATCTATCGTGACTATGCCATCATGGAGGCGTGGCTTTCTTTTCATGACGTAACTACAGTGCGGAACATGTATATACCACCAATACTGTGAGTGAGGTTAGAGTTTTGGAATACTATTAGTGGAAATAGAATGAAGCATCAAAGCCTGCTCAGTGCCCAGCAGAAGGTTCACATCCATCAAGGCAATTAATAAAATCTGACATCAGGAAAGTTACGCATTCCATGCGCTCAAAAAACCTCACAAACTAGAAACAAAAACTTTTCTTGCAAAAATTACAAATGATTTAGTGATGGCCTCCCCGATCGACTCCCGAAAAAGCAGACAAACAAGGAATGCCATTAACCAGCCTCAGTCCCATCCCATCCCTAAATTCTACATTTTTCAATGGGATGGGACTGAGGCTGGTTAATGGCATTCCTTGTTTGTCTGCTTTTTCGGGAGTCGATCGGGGTGGCCATCACTAAATCATTTGTAATTTTTGCAAGAAAATTTTTTGTTTCTAGTGATATATTATAGCTATCATACTATATATACTGCATGAATGTATACCTTTGATATTTACACCTGGAACAAACAATTGCATAAAATATTATATTTCTCAACATTATCATGTAAACATCTCATATGCCCTTCTAATATGAACATGGCTGGCATGGCTATGATGCCTATGGTAACCATAGAATTGCTTCCGTAGTCATATAAGTACAGTAGGAGTACACAGAAGCCAGTATGGTTAAGGAATGCCGTGCAATTGATACCTTGGTATCAACTGTACTAATAGTATCTGTATTCTATTTGCCTTCTCAATGTATGAAATTACATACACATTCCACAGCTCTGTGTAGATTGCAAACGTCATGCTCTATGTCACCGCAGTTCATTATGTACATTACCATGCTTTACCATGCTTGCTCTTGGTTTACCTGGAGTTTTGCAGATTCAATTTGCCAGATGCACTCCCATCCGGCGTGATGAATTCATTCTCAAAATCACAGAAAGGTAGTTCTGTAATATGTGACGATGATACTAGACCTGTGTGGATCGATGGTTATAACAGTGACAGTATGCTACTTGGTACGTCCCATAATGCATGCACAGATCTGCCACCAAATGTTGCAATCCATTATACACTTATGACATGCCACTTTGCTACTTGCAGTATGGAAAAGCACGGCGAGGGTCTGGCACATGAGGTAATTCACGATGAAAAGTCAAAAATGAGACCATGCAGTTCATGCAAATGCAATAGGCCAAATTCAATATGGCTAGAGTAAATGGAGACTCTATTTGTGGATAGAAACAGCAGTGGATTTTATTATTTCCACGAAACAGGAGATGCAACTAAAGTTTTTACAGAGTTGCCGGTGATATTTTCCGATCCTCAAGCTCAGTGCACGGTTGCAGAGCAAAAATAATAAGGTTACTTTAGACACTAGGCAAACAACGTATGAGGAGCAAAAAGGAGCATGGTAAGTTAATGGATACGCTAATGGATGAAAGGTGATTAGCTGCGTGATAAGGCTGCAACTGAGCTCCATTAATTCATAGTACTAGTGCTATTGTGGGTACAAACTTGTCAGCAGCCACAGGACTACATGCGTAATTGTTTACTCTGACTACAGTAACCTACCGATGAGGGAGATAACAGCGGCAAATGCGACAGACCATTTTCTGCACGAAGTCGCCATAGCTTTGTCGGCGTGTTTCTCCCACGCATCAAGTAAGGTTACTGTTGGCTATTGCGCATGCGCACTGTACTGGTAGTCTCCCGGGCCCGGGGCCGGACTCTGTTAGTCTCGCAAGCCAGTCTCTTTTTCTACGAGGGGGAAATAATAATGGAAGACAAGTTTGATATAAACAATGCTGAACCAAAGGGACCATAGGAAAGAGAAAGCCTCAGAAAATCTGGATAGGCAATTGAATTCAACATGTCAATAAGGCGGCAGCAAGAACATAGATTCTAATTAATAATAATTTACCTTTACCATATATCAGTGCATTTGGTTGGTTGTTTTGTATCATTCAGTTTCAGCCTGCATGCAGGTGCTGTTTTGGTTGTATCACTTTTTGTTTCTGTTGGTCACGCGAAAAAAAAAAAGAAAGATGGTTGACCTATAAAAAAAATAATAAAATTGATGCTCCGCCCACTCCGCGGGCACTAATAAGAGTCGCTGCCTGATGAAGATGACAATCCTGAAAGTACTCACCCTGAACGTTTGGTAAGACAGCCCTCCCCAGTTCCCAGAACGGTTATGTAAGCATGATGGCGCTCACTGCACTATATACAGTCCGGCGAAGTCAGACACCGTCGCGTGCTGCGTAGTCTCGCGTAGCCAGTACGTACATATCTCTGCGGGGGCGGTACGCTGTACGGGTATGCAGGGTCTGGCTTCGCCAGACTACTCAGCACACCTTGGTACTCATTGCTCGAAGTTTTAGCTGTGCTCTCTGAGCATTACAGGCTGTGCTCCCTGAGCATTTAATACAGGCCGTGCTCCCTGAGCATTACAGGCTGTGCTCCCTGAGCATTACAGACTGTGCTCACTGAGCATTACAGACTGTGCTCCCTGAGCATTACAGGCTGTGTGGTCTGAGCATTACAGGCTGTGCTCCCTGAGCATTACAGGCTGTGCTCCCTGAGCATTACAGGCTGTGCTCCCTGAGCATTACAGACTGTGCTCCCTGAGCATTACAGACTGTGCTCCCTGAGCATTACAGGCTGTGTGGTCTGAGCATTACAGGCTGTGCTCCCTGAGCATTACAGACTGTGCTCCCTGAGCATTACAGGCTGTGCTCCCTGAGCATTACAGGCTGTGCTCCCTGAGCATTACAGGCCGTGCTCCCTGAGCATTACAGGCCGTGCTCCCTGAGCATTACAGGCTGTGCTCTCTGAGCATTACAGGCTGTGCTCTCTTAGCATTACAGGCTGTGCTCCCTGAGCATTACAGGCTGTGCTCCCTGAGCATTACAGGCTGTGCTCTCTTAGCATTACAGTCTGTGCTCTCTGAGCATTACAGACTGTGCTCCCTGAGCATTACAGGCTGTGCTCCCTGAGCATTACAGGCTGTGCTCCCTGAGCATTAGAGGCTGTGCTCTCTGAGTTGTGCTCCCTGAGCATTACAGGCTGTGCTCTCTGAGTATTACAGGCTGTGCTCTCTGAGTATTGCAGGCTGTGCTCCCTGAGCATCTGAGCTTGAGCATTGTACTGATATACTGACAGTTGGTACAACGACTGTTATGTCTTTGGTGCATCATTAGATTTAGCATGCAGCGCTCCAGATAAAGGTGTCAATCTAAATTTAGAGGTTACACACTGCCTCTCCGTTTTGCTATAGAGCGTTTTCATGTGACGTCATCAAATTTTGATTTTGTTGCTATGGCAACCAAAAATTTTTTGCAAGTAGCTAAGGTTTTGTAGAATGCAATCCTCAAGTATGAAAGGAAATGGTGCTGCTATTAAAAAGTTATAAGCCTCAGAAGTTTGGTACTCTCCATAGAAAATGTATGGTGAAAAGTGCTGGTGTACCAAAACTGTACACCAGGCAAATTTCCCATACATTTTCTATGGAAAGCACTAAAATACTAAGGCTCATAACTTTTTAGTGATGTTTCCAATTATTCTCATATTTTAAATTTGCATTCTACAACCTTCCAACTTTTGTCAAATAAATTTTGGTTGTCATAGCAACAACTTAAACGGGACGATGACGTCATGTGACGTCAATGAAAACGCTCTATAGCTAGGGTCATTCCGTGTCAAGTCAACACAAAAAAATCCTGACCTCTTCCGATTTTGACGAAACTTGGTGAGCCTGTTAGTTCTATTAAGAAACCACTACACACCGAATTTCAGCTTCTGAACTTCCATAGCTTTTCAACTGCAACAAATTTAATTTTGGCTTCAGGTGCCCATTTTAGACCGCTTGCCATGACTGAAATACCCATATCTTCTGATGTGATCAACGTAGAGAGTTGCAACAAGGATTTTCTCGAAGCTCTTGAAAGGCTCTTTCCTTTGGCAAAGGTTATGTAATCTGACCTTTGACCTTGGTTCTGGAAAAACTAAAGTTTTGATTTTTTCAAACTTTTTTTGCAAAGACCTTGAACCTAAATGTGTTTATGCACCAAGTTTTAATTTGGGACTACAATGGGAACAGCAACTATAGACCAAAATGTAGTAGCATGTACACGTTTTTGTATTCATGCTACTACATTTTGGTCTATAGCTGCTGTTCCCATTGTTGTCCCAAATTAAAACTTGGTGAATAAACACATGTAGGTTCAAGGTCTTTCAAGTTTGTAAATAAAGTTGGAATAAAATCAAAACTTGTTTTTCCAGAACCAAGGTCAAAGGTCAGATTACAAAGCCTTGAGAACTAAATTTCGACTTCCTCAGTCTACAACTACAGGTATACTTCTTGACCGTAATTGCCTGTTTTTACACCACATGCCAGGCATGACTCAAATAGCTACCTAATGTGATCTGTACAGAGACATTTCCTTAAAGTAGTTGTAATGCCCTCTTGTAATCTGACATGTTTACCTTAATGATATGTCAAAATCTGACCTTTGACCTTGGTTTTCACTTTGAATATATGTGGTTAATAAGGCGACACATGCACACGGAGGAGGGTCTGGCTGGCATCAAGCATGATTATACAGTACTTGGATTTGTCTGCTGCAGCAGTGATTGCAAAATCGCCACTGCATTATTTCCTGTTGTTTTCAGTGACAGCAGACTGAAGTTATATTTTCAACCGGCTTCTGAAACAGTTAGCTTAAGTTGTACTAGAGGTAGACCATGGGAAGATGGTATACAGCTGGAAGTGGTCTAATTACTCACCACCTAACTGAGGAATAATGACTAGCGGCAGCCTTACTCGGTGCATGGGTCTTTAATATGCTCTTTTCAACCCTGTGCAAGAACTTTTGTGTAAATGGGGATTTGATACTTATACGTACTACATACAAGTAATGTACTCACGATTATAGGCCATGATCATCATCGCATTAGGTTGAGAGAAGAAGACTTAGCTAAATACTGCAATTACCATCTGCAAGGTTTTTCATCAAAAAGAATGCTTGCAACTGGATTGTATGATGACCTCGCATAGTTCATGTGCCCTATAGTACTTGTGCAGCTGATCTCCACAGCATCCTATGGTATATCTTATAGTGCGTGAACCTTGCTTGTTGGTGAGAGCCTGAATAAGCCCTACATTAGTAACTTATCCTGACACCTAAGCATGAGTGTAGCTGCATGTGCGCATGTTCAGGTGGCTAGGGACGAACTAGTCAGAGTAAGGAGCTACACCGGACTCATGCAGATGTAGTGATTGAGACAAGCATGTCCGTGAAGAGGGAACTGTCTTGTGCTGCACTACGCTATATAACACAAACGGAGGTGTCATAGAGACTGTCAGACCTCTGCACAATGAGTGCTCATGTAGGTGAATGTGGGGGCAGTAGCTGAAGCAAGTGAAGCCAGTTACTTGTAAATAAAGCAATGCTACGAAAAGGTCGCACATACACACTGACACAGACAGCAAGCTGAGCTGCAACTGAAGAGCTTAAGTTGGTTCAGAAATTAATAAAACTAGGCAGGCTAGTAAACATGATGGGTTTTAGACCCATTATCTGTGTATGCTACAGTGCAACAGAGCAAGAGAGCAAAACTTTTGAAATGTCTCAGATTTTACAATAAAGCCATCCTGTCATGTTATTTAGGCATAAAATGACTGTTAGTTGAATGAACACTGCTTGTACAGAAGGTTCCAGCTTCTTGGTATACCTGCCATACTTAAGAAACGGCACTGACACGTCACAGATTTTCGTGACGTCACAGATTTCTGCCCAGAAGCGCTCCCATGAATTCCAGGAAGCTCTTATTGCCAACAGGAGTACTCCAATCACAACTGCGGACCTGCCTCGAAGCCATTTTCAAGTGAATCGCGCTAACTGTAAGTGCCGTGGCTGTACTTATATAAACACCGATGACATCACAGAAGGTGTGCCCGCCCATGACACGTCACTAAAATGGCTGCAAGTTTACAGTTTCCAACTCAGAAGCGCTTTCATACATTCCAGGAAGGTTCTTGTTCCAAGAAAAACACTTGAAGCAAAACTATAATCTATCTCAAAGGCATTTTTGCTGTTAACTCGCTTATCTCCAAGTTTTGTGGCTATCCTATGCTAAACACTTTTGCTCCTAAAAAAAACACAGTTTTTATGGGTTTTCCTGACAGTGCTTGGGATTGAAGCCTGTTGACTACCTTCCAAATAAACTTCAATGTGAAGGCAACTTTCATATAGCATCTGCACTCTTATCTTCCAGTAACAGGCTTATGCCATGCTAAACACTTTTTCTGAATGTGGCGACTGTTGGCAGCCATATTGGTGAGGGGACATCACGTGACACTTAATTAATTTAGGGGAAGCATAACAAGTGATGTGTCTCTCCTTTTATGTACTTTGTAAACACATTTGATGTTTGTGTCAAGCACTACAGTTAAAAGTTTCTAAAATCAAAAGTTTTGCTCTCTTGCTCTGTTGCACTGTATGTGCACATATTGCGTACATGCTACTACATTTTGGTCAATAGCTGCTGTTCCCACAGTAGTCCCAAATTAAAACTTGGTGAATAAACACATTTAGGTTCAAGGTCTTTGTAAAAAAAGTTTGAAAAAAATCAAAACTTTCGTTTTTCCAGAACCAAGGTCAAAGGTCAGATTACATAACCTTTGAACTTTAATTAGATCAAATGTCAAATTATGCCAAACGAAAGAGCCTTTCAAGAGCTTCAAGAAAATCCTTGTTGCAACTCTCTACGTTGATCACATCTGAAGATATGGGTATTTCAGTCATGGCATGCGGTCTAAAACGGGCACCTGAGGCCAAAATTACATTTGTTGCTGTTGAAAAGCTATAACACTTCAGAAGCTGAAATTTGGTGTGCAGTGGTTTCTTAATAGAACTAACAGGCTCATCAAGTTTCGTCAAAATCGGAAGAGGTCAGGTTTTTTTTGTGTTGATTTGACATGGAATGACCCTATAATGTCATAATGAATATGATTGTACCTGCTCTGTAGCAAAATCTTATACTTGTTCAACAGGGGCCTTCATTGGCAATCACTACGTATCGGGCTACATTGCCGAGGAGTTGAAAAACTATGATCTTGTTGGCCTTCAGGAGGTATGTGTGCATGTTTGTGTGTGTGTGTGTGTGTGTCTGTCTGTGTGTGTGTGTGCAAGTTTGTGTGTGTGTGTGTGTTTGTGTATATGGTGTGTTGGGCTAAAGCATAAGGCCAGGGAGCAGTGGAGCTTCGGACATCTACACTGGTGGATATATTACAAATTCCTGAAGTCTGTGGAAATATTATAACACAGAACAATTTCTACCAAACTATTAGTCCTCAACCACACACACATCACACAAAACCACACAACCACAAGCCTTCAGGAGGCAACACCAACTCCATAAGCTAACTCAGGTGTTCAAAATTTGTCACTTCAAAGTACGTTTTCGACCCTACTGTGTCTTCTTCAGGTAACAAACACAGTAAATTGTGTAGTGGAGATAGCTTTAGGCCAAGTAAAACCAATTGTTAGTTTCTCATCCCGGTGTGTTCGCTCTTCAGCCAGTGTGCGCTCTTCAGCTGGCATGTGCTTCGTTTTATTACAGTTTGTATACAATGGCGTACTATGAGTACAGCTCCGGTGGACTAGACAGAACGACAGCTCTGCCAGACCACATAAATATAGGTTAAACGATGAAACCGAGGGATCTACAGGATTTAGAACCCCGCGGAAACTATGTAGACACCCGTGTGCGAAGCGCAAGGGTGTTTATAGGTTTCCAAGGGGATCTAAATCCCGTAGGCCCCGAGGGTTTCATCATTTAAGGTATTTATACTATACAGCTGGCAGCTAATCAAATCGCTGTCTGTACATGTATTAGCAACCGAAACAGTTAGCAACCGTTCAGGCAGAAAGACTTTGCACAGAAGATGGCGACTTTTATAGCAGCTGCTCTTGCCATAAACCGACATCTCTGTGTACTCGTGCCTCGTGTTTTGGGACTGTGACTCCGAAGCGGAACCAGACTCTGGGATCGCACCAAATACGCCCCGCCCCATTACACTTACGGAGGCGTTTTTTGTGAGACGTATATGACCAAGCTCCGGCTCCACACTACCTGTACTCGTCTGGCTAGGCTACAGCGCTCGTGCGCATGACGCTCGCACGCAAGACCGAACCTTGAACTGTACAATAGAGGTATCTATGATGCTATGACACTAGGCCTATAGCTACGTACAGGAAATTTACAGGTGTATAAGTGAAATTTTAACAGGTGTATAAGTGAAATTTACAGGTGTATAAGTGAAATAAACCCCCTTCAATTGGCCAATCATATCGCAGTATTTCATTGAAGTATACCGTATGGCCGGAAAATTTGGCGGGGAATTTAATTTGGCGGTTTGGCGGATTATGAACGCACCGCCAAATTAAATTCCGCCAATATTTTGTCGTGACACGTGGTGGGCGGGGTCTCGTAATACTATTGTACCTCTGTCACTGATCTGCCAGAAATAGCGAGCAAGCAGCTGATCGGCCAGAAATAGCGAGCAAGCAGTCGATATCTTCCTGGGTTCATGGCCGACGACGATGGCGCTCCTTCGCATCACTGCTACTGCGTACCACTCCCACGGCAGTTCCTCTCCTACACTCGCATCCCAGAGGTTTTTGTAGACGTGGTACCTCGAACACAGTACCGCAAACTCGGACTCCATCGCAGCCTACCGACTCGATCTCACCGAGCGCTCCGCGGCCACGCGGTTACGGTTAGTATGACGTCATTCTCGCTCTGCAAATTTCCAAATCCGCCAAATGCAATTCACAGCCTTTTAGAGCCAATCCGCCAAATTTAATTCCCACCAAATTTTCCGGCCATACGGTAGTATAATCAATGAACATGTGCTTTCACAGCAAAAAAATAAATTCCTCTCAGTGTGCCTAATCTGGACTTTCAAGTGGATGAGAAATATTTTACTTGACTTTATTACTGTTGTATGCAGGTGTGGAAGCCAGAGGACTATGCCTTTTTGGTGGAGAGATTGGAGAAGACACTGCCGTACTCGCACCACATGCGAAGGTTTCATGTTAGCATCAGCTTTGTGTTGACACTGTTCACATTGAGTGAGGCAATATTGTTTTCATGTAAGATGGAGTGTTGAGGTGGTGTGTTAGCATACTCGGGATTAACAATACTGTTGGTTTGAGTGTTGAGGCCGTTTGCAATGACCAGAGGAGGACATTTCGTCTCCTGCACAGAATTCATCTGAGTGTAGCAATCAGTGGGTTCTTCGTCCAAGCTGAAAGAGGTTTCTTGGAGATGAGAGCTTGAGGCAGGAGAGTTGTGGAACTGGTTTTTTGTGGCATTCGTTAATGTCTGATCTTCCCCGAGGATTGGTTGACAATTTCCTCCACTGCACAGCATTACAGTGCTCTTTGATGCATCCGTCGTCGCAGATGTTGCCAGTAGGCTGCAGTCTTGCAGAGCATTCTGTTGGATGACTTCTATCCATCTGTGTTAGAATGTAGTATGGCAAAGCAATAATGTAGTAGACAGAGAACCATATTACATAAAAGGGCAATAGCAGCAAGTTACTAATTAACACAAAATGCAAAAGATTAAGAAAACGGCAAACTAAGGTGACATACAAAAGGTAACATCCATACAACAAAATATTCAGTGTTCTGATCTGCATGATGTATAAAGGAATGTAAAACATAGTTATGTAATCAATTAGAGATTCTTGTCCCATTGCAATGAAAATTATCACCTGTAGTTCGGCATTCTGAAGTATCCAACACTACTAATTCACAGGAATTCAATTGGCATTATACAACCTTACAGAATGTCCACCTTATGGAGTGGAAATTACAAAGGGATCACTGAAGTTAATTCTAATTTCGTGTGTGTTTACTCTTCATCAAGCAATTGACTTCATGAGAAGGCTGGATAGCCATTAACATTGTTATCATGTAAGATGGAGTGTTGAGGTGGTGTATTAGCATACTCGGGATTAACAACGCTGTTGGTTTGAGTGTTGAGGCCATTTGCAATAACCAGAGGAGAACATTTCGTCTCCTGCACAGAATTCATCTGAGTGTAGCAATCACTGGATTCTTCTTCTTCCAAGCTGAAAGAGGTTTCTTGGAGAGGAGAGCTTGAGGCAGGAGAGTTGTGGAACGGGTTTTTTGTGGCATTCGTTAATGTCTGATCTTCACCGTGGATTGGTTGACAATTTGCTCCATGTAAGATGGAGTGTTGAGGTGGTGTATTAGCATACTCGGGATTAACAACGCTGTTGGTTTGAGTGTTGAGGCCATTTGCAATAACCAGAGGAGAACATTTCGTCTCCTGCACAGAATTCATCTGAGTGTAGCAATCACTGGATTCTTCTTCTTCCAAGCTGAAAGAGGTTTCTTGGAGAGGAGAGCTTGAGGCAGGAGAGTTGTGGAACGGTTTTTTTGTGGCATTCGTTAATGTCTGATCTTCCCCGAGGATTGGTTGACAATTTGCTCCACTGCACAGCATTACAGTGCTCTTTGATGCATCTGTCGCAGATGTTGCCAGTAGGCTGCAGTCTTGCAAAGCATTCTGTTGGATGACTTCTAAACTCTCAACGATCTCTGTGAAGGCAGGTCTGGCAGTTGGGTCTTCCTTCCAACACTGGTACATCAGATCATACCTGTTTTGGTACAGCACAGACAGTAGTTGAATTAGATACTGACTTGCTACCTGCTGTTTGTGAGCTTTTAAAATGTCTGCATGCAGCATATACTCAGCAACGAACTCTCACCATATACCTATAATACTTAACATTGAAATACTAGCTAGTCAGACATGCTTACTGCCAGGCCATTAGGACTTCCTGGCAGAGGAGTCAAATAGCAGCTTTAAGGGTGATTAGCGAATCAGAGCTGAGGCCTTTAGAGAATGCTGCATATGTAGCTAGTCTTCCAATCGTGGGGCTAAATGGTAAAAGCATCTGAAAAGTATATATCTACAGGTGTTGAGGCAGATCCTGGATTGTTTCACTCTCTTGGAATCAGTCCTGCTTATATGAAGTTTCTATAAAATATTGCCTTCCAAAACTGCATGGCAATACATGCACTTACATGCTTTCTCCACAGAGACCAGGTTTCTTGAGTCGAAGCCCTTGCTCCAGGTAGTCAATCATCTCGTGGTTGGCAACGGATGGGTAGGGAGTTCTGCCGAGGCTGAACACCTCCCAACAGGTCACTCCATATGACCACTAGGTATAGAGAGTAGTAGATGTCATTTTGGAACAAGAGCAGAAATGTATGCAACCACAACCATAGGTGCAAGTGTGATAACATCGGTATCTTTTGAAGTAGTGTAAGGCCTCAGGCATGTTACCATGGTGAGTAAATACTGTGAGCATAGGAGATTTATGTGGCGAAATAAAATTTATTGACGAGGAAATGACAGGAACATTTGAATTGAGTAGACACTTCATTTTGTAGAGTATAATACAAAGCTGGGGAGGAGCCTGAGAACAAAGGCTACATAATTGGTGCATCAAATACTTATGTACTACAATCAATTAATGGCCCACAATCGAGTTAATTGCACACTCCCAATTGTGGAAGGGAAGGGAGAGCAGAGCTGTTCCATCACATTGAAGCATCCACTTGACAATCGTTTTTGCTCTTTGAGTTTGTCTCCTGTGATTCTAATTGCAAACAACTGCTCTGAATTGCCAAACTTCCACGTCTACACAAGAGGTGGTCTCAACCAAGCTTCAGAAATCTGTCATTGATACGTATTTTTTGCCAGGCCATAATAGATCTATTTTTCTCACCTAACTTTTACTCGGCCTAATTCTTCTTTATAGATGCCTTGTGTGTGTTCCCTCACTTTATAATCTATTGGTTGCATAGTTCAATAGCTTGCTATTTTTGTGCCCAATGCCTTGGAATAAAAGCGAAAAAACTTACCACGTCAGTCTTCTCATTGCTGATCTTGTCATGTAAGCTCTCTAGTGACATCCATTTGATTGGCACTCTGCCCTGGTGGCTCTGACGGTAGTAGTCAGTTGCATAGATGTCCCGTGTCAGGCCGAAGTCTGCCACCTTGACCTGCAGGTCAGCATCAACCCTGCATGTGTAGTATGTGTAAAGGTTAATGGCATAGGGTGATACAGTTTTGCTGCGGTAAAGAACAAGCTTGATTGCTTTTGCAGGTAAAGCTCTGGAGGAAGGACTCAGTATGTACAAACTGTTGGATGCTGGAGCTGAAGATGCAGATAGAGGGGATATGCAGTATGCAGTGTACCACACATATATAATGTTGCGTGGCAGCAGCCATGGAATTGTAAAAGATGAATACTCCATACTCTAGGAGTCATGCATGTATAATACCTTACCATACTCTAGGAGTCATGTACAATACCATACCATATACTCTAGTACAATACCGTACCATACTCTAGGAGTCATGTACAATACCTTTCCATACTCTAGGAGTCATGTACAATATAGCTTACCATACTCTAGGAGTCATGTGCAATACCTTACCATACTCTAGTAGTCATGTACAATACCGTACCATACTCTGTACAATACCTTACCATATACTGTAGGAGTCAAGCTCAAATAATTGAAGGGGAATTACATGTAGCTATACCTGACAGTCATGTGTATACGTAATTCAAACCAATTATAACTGGCTGGGAAAAAGTACCACTCACATGCAGTTCCTGGCAGCCAGGTCCCTGTGGACCAGTTTGTTTGAGGCGAGGTACTCCATTCCACATGCAATCTCATAGCACATCCTCACCAGAGTAGGATAATCCAGTCCCTGAAAGTAGCGTAATAATTATTAGAACTATACTGTACAGGTTTCATCGTGTAGAATTTTGTAAATTGCTAAAATAGACAACAAAAAAAGAGAGAGAAAAGAAAACTAGAGCTGTTCATAGAACACATACCCCGCGCTGAACGTCAGGATGCATGCAGTGCAGCTACAATCGACGTGACATGATCTCTGCCGATGCGCATCGAACAGGGCGCCGGCGGCTATCGCGTATACTGTGTTCGTGTATGGCCATATCCAAGGTGTGGGAGTCACCGCTTACCGTATATAATCATATGATATAATATTGTGAAGCTGGAGAGGTGGGGCCAAATGTTACGAATAATAGGAAATAGCTGGAAAATACAGCCGAAACAATAGCCAGGATGTCTGCGAAGTACATAGATCGTGAGAAAACACTGTTTCCTAGCGGTCATCTCGAAGCATGAAGTTACCAAATGCACTGCGTGTCCTGTACTTGATTAGTCTCGCGGGCCAGACTGTACATTCCGCCGAGTCAGAAAGTCAAACAACTTTAGTGATGCCTTCACTGTGGTCGCTGTGAGATCCAAAAGCACATACAGTTGGCCATGCTCCAAAGAAGACTTCTTTGTGTGTCACCGTATAACGGTAGCCCCGTTCCCAGGTCCTCAGACTCCTCACCCAGCTTTTTGTCGCTTGTGGTCCACTTAACCATACTGCAAGCGACGGGAAGCTGGACCGGTGTCATAAAATTTTGGGGCCCCCATGAGAATGGGCCCCCCTGGGGCCCCAGAATGTTAATATTTTGGGGCCCCAAATAGGGCCCCCTCGCGGCGGGCGGGGAATGACGTTAGTATAATGGAGTAGTACTATCACCTGTAAGCACAGGCATCAGGTGATCGGTATTATTGAATTCACAAAATGTCTTGGGTGGGCAGAGGCAGACAGAGCCACAAATCCCCATGTACAGTAATTATTGCGGACGTAAATCAAGCTAGTTGGCAACTACCCACGGATAGGACGGAGGACATCATGGATGCTTTATGCTATAATGTGAGGTATAACTTACTTCATAAATTACTTGTTAAGATGCCAGTAAACATGCAACTATATACACCATCTCAACTTACTTCTGGGTATCCTGTATCAGTTGATGCTGTAGCAATATCCCTAGTGCCTTTCAGGTATGTTCTAAGGTCTCCATTCTTCATGAAAGGAAGAATGAGGTAGGGAGATCGCTGGTTGGTGTTGAAACAAATTCCTATGAGTCCCAACACGTGCGGATGGTCAAACGAGCACATCAATGCACTCTCAAGGAGAAACGCCTTGAGTTCATCGTATGAGGCACAATCTGTGTGAAATGACATTGTACAGCAGAAGATGCCAGTGTGTCTTAGCTGTTGTCAGTGCTTGAATCTATAATATGGTATGTGCAGTAGTATCAATGACCACATCCCTATAGCATTGGTGTTTCTGTAATACACATGTTCCATTGTGTAAGCAGTGCATATTGCCACAGGTTAACAATGCATGCAACATCACCATCTGGTGAGCAGCAGGAGGCAGAGCACTGCACTGCTGGTTGACGGGATTGAAGCCAGTGTCCTTTGCTAGATACTGCTTGTATAGTAGGGTGGGGTGCTACTAGTAGACATTATTCTCTTTCACTCTTACTCTTTATTGTCTTTACAGCCACTGGAATGACCTCTGCCTCTGCTTCCTCTCGATTCCTTTTGAAACTTCCTTTGAAAACATGGCCAAATGCTCCTGCAGTTAATAGCTGTCCATGATTAATTGACTCCATACGATCGATTCTACAAACACAGGCATCAGGTGATCGATGCTACGAATATGTTCGAATTCACAAATTCTGAAAGGCTTGCTATCATTGCATGCACTGATAAAATTGGGGTGCTCATTTGTACATTCCAGAATAGCACCCTGCATGCCTGGAGTGCTACAGTAGCACCGGTTTCCATGGTAACTGGACTATGGTTTCCACAGAATCTGAATGTTCTTTGTTCCAAGAAATTGATTGTCACTATGGCAATTTGTTGTACACACTATAATTACAAGTAATAAAAAACATTTGAAAATGTAACAGGATGTAGGGATACCAGAACGGCAAAAAGTAAGGAAACAAGGTAGGGATGATCGCACAAAACAGTGAAGTATACAACCCCCCCCTACAGAGATCTTGTTCCATATACGTGTATAATGAAAAAAGATATGTAGGGGGATTGTATACTTCACTGTTTTGTGCGATCATCCCTACCTTGTTTCCTTACTTTTTGCCGTTCTGGTATCCCTACATCCTGTTACATTTTCAAATGTTTTTTATTACTTGTTTATGTAAAAAAAAATTTGGCAGCAGGCGCATGTTTGAGCTGAAATTTGCCATCACAGAGCAGAAGTCAGTGTCCTCACAGGCCCTTGCTTTGGTATAAGTATTACACTGCCAGCGTTGGCTGAAGAATCAGACCCAAGCATCTCAAGTCAACCCTTTTCTGGACTCCTGTGTATACTAAACCAGCGCTCCCTGTCTGAAGACCATTAGATAGTAGCAAGTGGTAGCGACATTATTGAGTCTTTAGATAGGCATTCACCCCTCTCACAGAACACAGTAGGTAGTAACATATACGCACAGAGATTAGAATTTACCTCAGTTTTATGAAGTACCTCGATTGACAGCAGCAAGGCACTTCTAATTCAGCGATCTCGAGTAAATAATTACGTATCGTTGCTAAGTGATCGCGCATGCGTACAAACGAGAAAATGGCGTGACTAAAGAAGCCATAGTTATTGAATGGGCAGCTGCAGCCGCCTGGTGAAGACTTGGAAGTTGCGAAAAAGCGATGGCCAGGTGCACTACTCGGTGTGAAATGCTGCTGTTTCGTGCGAAAACCATCATGAGAGATTGAGGCGACGCTGAGCTAGCCCGTCTGAACAAAGAAGAAGAAGAAAGAAGAAGAAGAAGAAAGAAAAACAATTTGCCCGTTTTGCGAGTACCTGGTATGGTACTTTCGTGACGGGTTTTCGCGACGCGAGGAGTCTTGTTGGTCATGAAAACACTTGAAGAGGAACGGTATGTGGTTATAAAGGTTTATAAGTGTACCGTTTCTGAGATTTGGAGAGATTCTTTTGTATTAGCATATATTGCGTGTACGTCGTATCCCTACATATAGAGTCTACCGACCTATGATTGTCCATTGAATCCCTGGTTTATATCAAGGTTACCATGAATACCAACCACAGCACCCAGGGTGCTATTCTGGAACATGCGAATGAGCACCCCAAATTTTAACAGTGTGTACAAATTTTATACCTTCCCCAAGGTCTCCAGTTATTTCTAGCTGGTCACTTTCCACGATTGCATTCCTCAGTTGTTGATTAGTGCCAACCAAGTCCATGTCTTCACTGCTGAGCTGGAAGTAGTCGATCTCTTCGTACGGGTTCTGGAATGCTGTACACACGAATATGAAACAGGAAAAATGGGGTAAATTTGCAAACACTCCTGGGTCTGTCTAATGGCTCATTGCCATGCTGTACCCACTAGAAGCATACAATCAAAAATTATTAAGATCAGATAATGAGGTGGAAAACACAGGGGAATGACACTAGGTTTGTGTACAAGATTCCCAACATCGGATACTCAGATTTAATCAATGCAGGAATACCTACATTGAAGTGTTACTACTGTGTGGTAGTGGTTGGAGATGCGCCTCGCTTGATTGGGTGATTCCCTGCGGGTATTTAAAATTAAAACAGTGAACAGTGAATAATAGAAGTGGAACATTTTCTTCTCATTCTCTTCTACAGTCAGCATGTCATCCATTGCAATCATTAACATCATAGCATCCAATTCATCATTTGAAAGTACTACTGAGTGGATACTAGCTATCAATCAGCCATCCTCATGATAGAAGGGTTGCTTCTCTCACACTATAGTCTCGGTCCCAGACCCAAACCAACCCCAGCACGGATCGCTTCCAGTATCACGCGCGTGATACTGGAAGCAATCCACGCTGGGGTTGGTTTGGGTCTGAGACCGAGACTGCTCTCACACATAAAACCCATCCTTTTACAGATTTTGCATTCAAACACATGTATAGCTTACAGTGAAATGGCATTTCTTTTCTTTCTCCTTCTTCTAATGTACAATAGAATGAGGGCTGCAGCTAACCCCACAAAAACTCCTGCACCCACGGCCAGTGGAGACAGTATAATTGCTGTCAGGTCTGTTGATGTTGATGTTGGGGGAACAGTACTCAGATCTAGAGAAACGTTTGCAAGAACACCTGCATGGTGGAAATTATGTTGCATAACTTGACCCTACACATTATGCTGTATACACATACATAACTCACCTGAAATGTTGATGCATTCATTTGGATTGTACACAAAGTCTGGAATAAGCTGCTCCAGAAAGACCAGAGTGTTGTTGCACTGGCGTGAAAATGGAAACCCATCAGATGTTGCTGCCGCAATAGTTTGCAAATCATTGAATATAAATCTGCAATCGTCGTTCAGGACATATGTGATACAGTCACCTGTACACACTCCTTCAGGGTTTCCAGTAGCAAGGTTACACTTTGGGTACACGTAATTGCAAATGTATGCACGCACAAATTCTATGCAAGCCGGTTGGTATCCTCCATTCAGTGCAGTCCCATCCAGTAAGGTTAACACGAGATCAATCTGTGCAAAATCAATGCCATAATTGTAAATGTAGCATTTGCCATCTGGCAAATAGTCCAGACATGTGTGATGGAGGAGAGTCAGGTTGTTTCCTCGTAGAGGCATGCATCTGAAATAAACATCAGCATTAAAGTCGTGTCATTAACAAGTTCATGATGTTACAACAACTGCATTTTAAAGCAAATATAATACAATTGGTGCGCCATGTTGGCTGTCATGATAATCATACTGCACATTCTCTGTTGCCTCAACCCAATTAACATTATTGCGCTGCATGTGTGTGTGGTCTTCAGATGAGAGTGGTAATTCTCTGGTGTAAGAGCATTTGTGCCAAGATTCTTTCCAGTAGGGAAAGGCAGTAAGTGTTCTCCACTGAGCATACAAAGTGGAAATGTCAGCCCCATCACTGTATGCACAGACCAGATACTGGGTCAGATTCAAAGGTACATTTATGCAGTATGATAACGTACCTCTATTATGATAATTTATTATACCCAGACCAAGCAACTGCATATAATGATTTAATCAGCATTGCATGAGCCAGTTATGGCCATCACATTACTTCTCAACATTATCATGTAAACATCTCATATGCCCTTCTAATATGAACATGGTTGGCATGGCTATGATGCCCAGTGTTACCATAGAATTGCTTCCGTAGTCATATAAGTACAGTAGGAGTACACAGAAGCCAGTATGGTTAAGGAATGCCATGCAATTGATACCTTGGTATCAACTGTACTAATAGTATCTGTATTCTATTTGCCTTCTCAATGTATGAAATTACATACACATGTACCCACACAGCTCTGTGTAGATTGCAAACGTCATGCTCTATGTCACCGCAGTTCATTATGCACATTACCATATTAGTAAAATTTGCTCAATGTATGAAATTACATACACGTGTACATAGACGTGTACCCACACAGCACTGTGTAGATTGCAAATGTCATGCTCTATGTCACCGCAGTTCATTATGCACATTACCATAACTAAAATTTGCTCTTGGTTTACCTGGAGTTTTGCAGATTGCCAGATGCACTCCCATCCGGCGTGATCAATTCATTCTCAAAATCACAGAAAGGCAGTTCTGTAATATGTGACGATGACACTAGACCTGTGTGGATTGATTGTTATAACAGTGACAGTATGCTACTTGGTACATCCCATAGTGCATGCACAGATCCGTTATTCATGCCACCAAATGTTTAACATGAAAAGCACGGGGAGGGCTGGCACATAATGAGGTAATTCACGATGAAAAGTCATAAATGAGACCATATAGTTCATGCAAATGCAATAGGCCAAATTCAATATGGCTAGAGTATTATGGAGACTCTAATTGCAGATAGAAACAGCAGTGGATTTCCAAGAAGCAGGAGAAAGAGAGAGGTTACAGGAAAAGTGAGTTACATGCTGCATTATGATACAAATGCAGCTAATTATACGGAGTTGGTGCCAATTGCGAGTGCACGGTGGCAGAGCAAGAATAATAAGGCTGAAAGGAGCATGGAAAGTTAATGGATACGTTAATGGATAAATTATGAAAGGTGATTGAGTAGCTGCGTGATAAGGCTGCAAGCTGAGCTCCCTTAATTTATAGTGCTATTCTGGGTACAAACTTGGAGTCAGTAGCCATAGGAGACTGCATGCATGATTGTCTACTCTAGCTACAGTAACCTACCGATGAGGGAGATCACAGCGGCAAATGCGACAGACCATTTTCTGCACGAAGTCGCCATAGCTTTACGGTCGGCGTGTTTCTCCCACGCATCAAGTATTGCTATTGCGCATGCGTGGTGTGCACTTAGCGTTTACCATAGAGTACGTGGGAACATTAGAATGCCGCTGAACAGGGGGTGGGCGCTAGATACGTACTCAGATGGCCCCTGGGCACCCCGGAATATTCGCGCGCCCTTTATGCAATCACGTGGGTGACCACAAGTCCAGTTAGCTATTTCAGCCAGCACACAACAGTTGCTCACTCTTCTGAATTTCCCTCCCTCCCGCCGCGCGCATGTCACAGGCACATACCTTACGGGGATTTAGTCTCGCGTGGCCCAGACCCTTCCCGCGGCGATTAGTGGGCGGGGCGGGAGGAGGGGAGGAGGGAAGAAGGGTCTGGTGACTCTGAACAAGATGCCGTTGCAAAATGGAATGTAATTATTGAAATAATCTTCCGTAAATGTAATATTGCACGTGACTTACTCAAGTATACTATACTAGTAGTTAATCGAGCACACAGCTAGAGCCATGGCTATCAAGGAAGAGCGCTGTACCGTCTGCCTCAAAGACTTGCCGAAGAGCAGTATGTGAAGGAGACTTAACAGTGAGACATTCCAGAACCCGTGTGGAGACTCACGGAGACGTCCGTATCGCACGCAAATTATCTTCGCTTTGTTTGGACATCAACTGCGTGTAGCCTAGCTGTGAAGCTGCTAAGGAGGCAGTCTTGAATCTTCTCATCTCGGCCATGTCAAAATCTAGTCACGCGCTCAAAGCGGAAATCGTGCCACAAATTACAGGCTGCTTCAATCTGATTGGCTCTACCCACATTCCGGCAGAGCCAACAACATCTTGTTCAGAGTCACCAGACCCTTCTTCCCTCCTCCCCTCCTCCCGCCCCGCCCACTAATCGCCGCGGGAAGGGTCTGGGCCACGCGAGACTAACGGGGATTATGGTAGTACGGTATATTTCCTTTCTTGAACCCTCCGTCTGGACACTCGGGTTTAAGACGTGACCTGGTCTGGGTCACGGCCTCGTTCCCAGTCCCACGCCCAGCTTTCCGTCGCTGCTTAGTACTTTACCGTACTAAGCAGCGACGAAAAGCTGGGCGTGGGACTGGGAACGAGGCTAGTCTGGGTCCACAAGCCGTTAGCGACAGTACGTTAGCATCGTATACTCCCCGAACATTCAGGCATACCATTGTGAATCTCATTAGTACGCTGCCCGTCGCACTAGCTTCTGCGCTGCCGGATAGGACATCGCGTCTAGTGTTTCTGCTGGTTCCAGTAGTTCTACTGGTTCCTGCTGGTTCCAGTGGTTCTGCTAGCTGGTTCCAGTGGTTCTGCTAGCTGCATGGTTCCAGTGGTTCCAGTGGTTCTGCTGGTTCCAGTGGTTCTGCTGGTTCCAGTGGTTCTGCTGATTCCAGTGGTTCTGCTGGTTCCAGTGGTTCTGCTGGTTCCAGTGGTTCTGCAGGTTCCAGTGGTTCTGCTGGTTCCAGTGGTTCTGCTGGTTCCAGTGGTTCTGCTGGTTCCAGTGGTTCCAGTGGTTCTGCTGGTTCCAGTGGTTCTGCTGGTTCCAGTGGTTCTGCTGGTTCCAGTGGTTCTGCTGGTTCCAGTGGTTCTGCTGGTTCCAGTGGTTCTGCTGGTTCCAGTGGTTCTGCTGGTTCCAGTAACGTACTGTCGCTAACGTACTGTCGCTAAAGGCTTGTTTGGGTCGGCCGTAGGGGGACCTCAGCAGGGTCCCCTCATCTTCACCCCCAAACACTATGGGCTTGATTGAACATGAATTAGCGCTAACTCTTAGGTGGTACTGTCAACTCCCACCTGCATCACAAGGGGTGCCCAGACCTCCTGCCAAACTATCCACTTAATCCCGGTGAACTTGAGGTGAATGTGAGCTAGGCCCGCATGCCAGTCAGTGACCATACCATTAATGTACTCCCAACACCAATCGCAAGCATTGCGTAGCCCTTTTATATCGTCCACCTTCAAGTCCGGTTTCATTTTTTGATAATTTTTGTAGTGCTCTCCATTTTTTAAACCCCTCCCAATTTTCCAGTTTTGTACTTCTAGGAGATTTCAACATTGATTTTTGTAGCACCCATCCCTATTTTTGTAAGCTTCAGTCCGTAACACAACCTTTTTCACTGTCACAAGTAGTTACCACTCCCACTCATCTCAACTCCAATGGCAATCACACAATTATTGATCTCGTGTTTGTATCCCATGAGCAGCAGATCTCTGACTGCTCTGTGATAGCACCACTGGCAAACTCAGACCACTGTGGACTGAGAGTCACCTTGAGCTGGAAGATGCCTCAGAGAATGACTCCCATGCGCCCGAGGACTGTATGGAGATACAAGGATGCAAACTTTGCAAAAGCAAGGGATATGATTAACTGGTCCAGTGTGCTTCCAATGGACAATCCCGATACTGCTGCAATGGTCTGGCAGAATAAGTTCCTGGACATCATGGATGAGTGTATTCCAGCCCAGCGTCTACCACGAAGGAGAAAACTTCCCTGGCTAACTAAGAATGTCGTACGTTATATGAGGAAACGCAATGCTGCCTTTAAGAAGGCTAAGAAAAACAATTTTCGCAATATGAGTAAGTACAAGAATCTACGAAATAAGGTGACAAGCTTATTACGGCAAGAAAAGGCATCTCATTTTGAGAAGCTCAAGCCATCCAACATGAAACAATTTTGGAAAGCCGTCAAGAGCTTAACTAAGAAGGATTCATCTGTTCCAACATTGCATCTTGAAGGAGCCACTGCCTCGCTGAACACTGAGAAAGCAAATATGCTGAACAAATTTTTTGCTAGCTGCTTTAATCCATCGCTTGATCCTCTACATGAAGATGACAGAGAGAATGACATACAATCCTCAACTTGTCCACCTGACTACTATTGTACCGAATAGGAGGTTCTTGCGCTCATACAGTCTCTGGATGTCTCCAAGGCAAGTGGCCCAGACGGCATATCCATACGAATGCTAAAAGGAACAGTTGCCAGCATTGCACCATCCTTAACAATGCTCTTTAATACCTCGTTGCGAAATAGCCGTTTCCCTAATTGCTGGAAACAATCATCCATTGTACCCATTCCAAAGGGTTCTGCACATGATAGTCCCACTAACTATCGACCCATATCCTTGCTATCAGTGGTCAGCAAGCTTCTTGAGAAACACATCCACCTCCTGCTTACTTCACATCTGAATCACACCCAGCCAATATCCACTCAGCAGTGGGGATTCCAACAAGGCAAATCAACCGTAACTTCACTGTTGACAGTTGTTGATGATTGGCTAAAGATACTGGAATCCAAGAGAGATGTGTGTGCCGTATTCTTCGATCTGACAAAGGCCTTTGATACAGTGCCTCACAGACCGTTAATGGCCAAACTGGAGGAAACTGGGCTAAACCCTCACTTGCTTGAGTGGATAAGGAGTTACCTAACTGACAGACAACAGAAGGTTGTAGTGGGAGGTGAGGCTTCAACAGAAACCCCAGTACTCTCAGGTGTTCCTCAGGGGTCGGTCCTAGGTCCCCTACTGTTCCTTGTGTACATCGACGACATTACCACAATGCATTTGTCAAGTGGAAGTATTCTCAATCTGTATGCTGACGATATGTTACTCTACAAGGCGATATCCACACAAAGCGACTACCAAAGCCTCCAGGACGATGTTGACAGAGTCCAGGAGTGGGTAAATGTCAACTATCTTACCCTGAATACAAGTAAATGTAAGTCTATGGTTGTATCGCGGAGAAGAAACCAACATGTCACCCAACTACAACTGGGAAATGACGTACTAGAACAAGTGGACACCTTCAAATATCTAGGAGTACTACTGTCATCAGACCTGACCTGGACTCCACATATTGAGAGCATTTGCTCAAAAGCAAGGAAACTGGTAGGCCTTCTTTACAGACAATTTTCCAACAATGCAAATAGGGATGTTTTGCTTAGATTGTACACATCAATTGTTCGACCACATCTCGAATACGCGGCTGAGGTCTGGGATCCGCATTTACACAAGAACATTGAACTAATTGAGAACGTTCAGAAACAAGCTTTAAAAATGTGTACGAAACAATGGGATCTTGGCTATCAAGCACTGCTAGAACAAACTCACTTGCAGAACATGGGAAATCGGCGTATGCACTTAAAACTCTGTACCCTCTTCAAAATTGTTCATGGTTTATTATATTTTCCTAATGATTTAGTTGTAAATCACCATAGCAGATACTCTCCTCACACACTCCCTCTTCTTCATTGCCCATATGCTCACACTACTGCTCTCCAAAAGTCATTTCTTCCTAGTTCAATCTCTGTATGGAACCATCTTCCCCATGAAGCTTTACATGCAAATTCCATACATAGATTTAAATTATTCACAGCACCATTGTTTTTGTAGATCTAGCACTTGCATTATAAGTACATAACATATGCACTCTGTTCAGTCTATCATCTGTTTTTTGTCCTTTTGTATTTGTTGTACAACTTATTGCTATGTAATTTAGCTGTAGGTTACACACCAGACTAGCTTATGTAGCTATTTGTGTAACCATTGCATTGCACCAACCTGCTAATGCATAAATGTTGTAAAAAAAAAATTAAAATAAATAAATAAAAAAAACGCTGCGGTAAGCTGTGAATATTAATGACCGGCTATGAATATATAAGTCCATTTTTCGCGTAAGGAATTTGGTCTTCGCGAAGAAGAAACGCCTGACAGAGAAAGTTCATACAGTAGACTTTACGTCTTTTTGAATGCACAACCTTACCCAAAGGTTAGAAATGCTGCTCAAGAATTTTGTGATGGGTGCATACTACACTGCTTTTGAACCCTGTGCAGTAACTTTCGGGGGGTTGGCGCTTGATACGTGGTGGGCGCTTGATACGTACTCTACGGTACGACAGTCGACTAGTCGGTACGCGCACGTATACGCGGTACTGGAACCGGATGACTGGCATGCACATGCGGCAAAATAATACGACGTGGATATTGGTCCGGCAGGAAGTACATACTTTAGGTGAAACGCGCGCACATCTAGTTCTAGAACCGGCATTGCCCTAACTTCCTGCCGGACCAATATCCACTTCGAATACAGAAGACAAGTTTGATCTGCTCGATGCTGCAGCTGAACCAAAGGAACCATGCGAAAGAGAAAGCTACTTCCACTCCGGCTCCATGAATCTGGATACGGCAAATCAATAAGGCGGCAGCAAGAACGCTAATTGATGCTCCGCCCACTCCGGGCACTAATAAGAGTCACTGAAATTATTATCTATGCTATTATTATCTATGCTGAAATTATCCGGTGAAGATGACAACCCTAAAAGTACTCACCCTGAACGTTTGGTAAGACAGCTGCTGCGGGGAATATGGGTCTGGCTTCGTCAGACTATTCAGTACACGTTGGTACTCTTTGCTCGACTGTGCTCTTTAGCTCTGAGCATAAATCTCTGAGCATCACAGGCTGTGCTCCCTGAGCCTTACATGCTGTGCTCCCTGAGCATCACAGGCTGTGCCCCCGGAGCATTACATGCTGTGCTCTCTGAGCATTACAGGCTGTGCTCCCGGAGAATTACAGGCCATCCTCCCTGAGCATTGAGCATCGATCACAGGCTGTGCTCCCTGAGCATTACAGGCTGTGCTCTCTGAGCATTACATGCTATGCTCCCTGAGTATTACATGCTGTGTGCTACCTGACCAGTAATTAAAGGCTGTGCTCCCTGAGCATCACAGGCTGTGCTCCCTGAGCATTACAGGCTGTGCTCCCTGAGCATTACATGCTGTGTGCTACCTGACCAGTAATTAAAGACTGTGCTCCCTGAGCATTGGGCTATTCCATTTAATAAGCATACACCCCCTGTGGATGAGCTTAAATTATGTCCAGGGGGGTATGTCTTCAGAAATTGATTTGTGTATGGGGGGTGTCTCAAGACATATGTCATTATTGTGTCCAGGGGCTGCGTTGATGCACTAACAACATGCAACAATGGGTACAGAGTAATTGAATGATAAAGGAGTCCAGATTAATGTGTCCAGGGGCGCCATGCAAGAAATTTTCAATTGCGTCCAGGGGGGCATATGCATCTCAAGAAGCTCCTGATGTGATATGGTAACTTTTCATGTGTAGTGGTATCTAGCTAGTATAACTGAATGTAGTTCAATGTTTGTAGTTGTGGTTATGGGACTTCACTGGCTACACCTCCTGGCCTGGGTTGCTGTCTGGTTCAAAATCATCTTTTTTGATTTCTTGAATCAAATCTTGCAGCTCATCTGTGGACAGTACATTTACAGCCTCTGGAGCTGCTGCGGTAAGGGGCTGTGCGGTCTTAATTTGATGTAGTTCATGGTTTTTACGGTCTATTGCTTTCTTGAGAGCACTCTGTGACTTCCTTAGCTTCTTCATCAGATCTGAAACTTCATCACCCATTTCTTCTGTTGCATTTACATAAACTAGACGTAGACTATCTGTTAGTTCCATCATCTTTTTTAGATTCGATTCAACTGTGGAAAGTGCGTAGGCTTGTCGAGTTTCATCGGTATAAGTGTGGTTTACACACACAGCCAATTCATCTGCCTGTAGCTGTAATAAATCACTCTTGTGCAAGGTCCATAGGCTGTTGATGGCTCCTTGAATCGCAGCTTTGTCTTGGAGCTTTTGCCTTACAGCCTTGTCTTGGCAGAGTTCGGTTGCTTTGGCGTTCCAAAACTCTTTGTACTCCTTATCCAGCCCACTTGAATCAGCGATATCCCCCTCAGAATAAGTATGAATTCCAAGATACTGTGGTATATACTCCACAGTCTTGGGCCTTGCTGTTTCAGCACCACTCTTGAAAAACATATGTAGTGTACTCTGAGTAGCACCACTAGATGAACACCGTTCTTTCCTTGCTGGTGGGGGAAGCTCACAGGATGGTCGTTTGGACATCTCAACTTTAGCTCTAGCCACTTCTTGAAATAGCTACAGTACTGAGAATTACATAGGCAAGATCCACTTATGTATATGGAATGGTAACAACTTCAAAAGACTATTCAAGGGTGTAAATGCATGTTCTCAAATTAACACTGGTTGTATTTCCCCCTTTCCTATTTACAAGTCGGGTGTGATGTTGTTTGTGTTAACTTACATCAATCTACAACTGCTTTGACCCTTTGTTGTAGAGGTGGTTAATAGGTGTTTTTAGGTGAACATGACTGCATCAATTTGATAGTCATGTGTTATGTTCCATAGTCTCATTCCCAGACCCAGAATACGAGCACGCGAAAAGAGGTCTGGTGACAAGACAACATGCTGTCTGACCTGATGACATAGCTAATCAGGTGGAAATTGCATAGTTTAAAGTCGAAGATGCCCAGAAAAGCGGTGAGAAAGGAAATAGGTATTCTTTTGTACCACGGAAGGTAGCACTCCTCTTCGCATAGTTCTGGGCTGTGTCTAACAGGTCTACTTAGCTGACACGAAAAAACTGCAAATATAAGTTATTGCTCTAGCTAAACTCTGATTGGCCATCCAACATTCCAGGCATCAACGTCATGGGACCGACCAAAATGTCGTATTGTCACCAAACCCCTTTTCGTGAGTGTGCATTCGGGGTCGGGGAACGAGACTATATGTTCCATGGTAGGTATGTTGGTGGGTGAATGCCAATTCAAGGGTAGAGGACATGTGATATGGACTGGCCCATCAATTACATGTGGTAGAAGTGCTAATTGGTGTTTGCTAACATTGGAGGGAGCCGCTTGGTGCACAGGGCTACTTCTTTTGTGCATTGTAGTCTTTGTCCTTACCTTTGTGTGTTCTGTGTATATAAGTAGCTAGTCAGTTTTGTGAAACTCTGAAGTGAACTTGTGGATCAGCTTGCAAGACTAGCTACTGTGGTTGAGGAGCGTGGTTACCAAGCGAACACCTTCTACTGTGCTGGAGGAACGTGGGTTACCAAGTGAATACCTTCTACTGGGGTTGAGGAACAGGTTACCAAGCGAACACCTTCTACTGTGCTGGAGGAACGTGGGTTACCAAGTGAATACCTTCTACTGTGGTTGAGGAACAGGTTACCAAGCGAACACCTTCTACTGTGCTGGAGGAACGTGGGTTACCAAGTGAATACCTTCTAGTGTGGTTGAGGAACAGGTTACCAAGTGAATACCTTCTAGTGTGGTTGAGGAACAGGTTACCAAGTGAATACCTTCTAGTGTGGTTGAGGAACAGGTTACCAAGTGAATACCTTCTAGTGTGGTTGAGGAACAGGTTACCAAGTGAATACCTTCTACTGTGGTTGAGGAGCGTGGGTTACCAAGTGAATACCTTCTACTGTGGTTGAGGAACAGGTTACCAAGCGAACACCTTCTACTGTGGTTGAGGAACAGGTTACCAAGCGAACACCTTCTACTGTGCTGGAGGAACGTGGGTTACCAAGTGAATACCTTCTAGTGTGGTTGAGGAACAGGTTACCAAGTGAATACCTTCTAGTGTGGTTGAGGAACAGGTTACCAAGTGAATACCTTCTACTGTGGTTGAGGAGCGTGGGTTACCAAGTGAATACCTTCTACTGTGGTTGAGGAACAGGTTACCAAGCGAACACCTTCTACTGTGGTTGAGGAACAGGTTACCAAGCGAACACCTTCTACTGTGCTGGAGGAACGTGGGTTACCAAGTGAATACCTTCTAGTGTGGTTGAGGAACAGGTTACCAAGTGAATACCTTCTAGTGTGGTTGAGGAACAGGTTACCAAGTGAATATATACCTTCTACTGTGGTTGAGGAACTGGTTACCAAGTGAATACCTTCTAGTGTGGTTGAGGAACTGGTTACCAAGTGAATACCTTCTACTGTGGTTGAGGAACTGGTTACCAAGTGAACACTACTACAGACAACTGCTGTTCACCTTCAGTTCTACCAGCTGTCTCATTTATACGTTTCTGGTTGACAGTGGTGATTTACAGTTCAATCTGACAGACAACTGCTGTTCACCTTGCTAGCTGTCTCTGATAAGTTTCTGATTGACAGTGCAATTTGACAGACATCTGCTGTTCACCTTCAGTTTATACACCAAGATGGAGGTGGCGATTGGTGAGTTACTCACTTGCTGTCCACCTATGTATATATTCTTGTAGCAAATTAGCTAATAGTGAAATAATGCAAGTATAAGGTCCTCCCTACAGCCTGAATCAGAAGAGGTACACAAAGCTATATGCACAAGGGATAACTTATAGGGTTAGGTAGGGTACCCATTGGGTTAGGTTATAGGGTAACTTAGGTTGGGGCTTGTGGTTTACCCTCATATTTGTACTATGTACATGCACGTAACTATCACAGCTGGCAATCAGCATAGCATAATTAAATAATGACAAGCCCGTTGCTAGCCAATGCAAGGCTTCTATATACCCACAAATGCAAGGCTTCTATACGTGTACTACCACAACCCAAGGTGTTGTGACAGTGCATGACACAGCAAGCACTTAGAGTGAGTCCTATAGGTATACACATCATGGAATTTGTCTCAGCTGAGTGTACCCAAAACTTGTTTGTAGGCTCTGACTATAATAGTAATACTGCATGCTGGCATGCACATGCCTGCAAGTGCCTAGGTAGTACTGAAATTATGTTTAATGACCTTATGATTTCACAGATACAACTAGAATGCAGTTTTTTGAGTCTCAGCGTGAGAAGCTTGAGGAAGCAGCACGAGGAACTGAAGGATACGGCAGGCTCTCCTCTTCATGTGCTAATGCACAACGTTTGATTGACCAAAAATATCCTGAACTTCCTCAAATGAATACTGTCAGCACCCTGCAATCTCTACCAGTGGACAGATACTCTAAGACATTGCTGCCACCCGAGTGGAAACATGTTACACCACTGCAGTGTATTGGAGATGGAAACTGCCTATACAGGTACTTGTACCATAGTGGATGGCATTTGAAAGGCACCACACAGTGGACAAATCCTATGTACGTCCATGTACCCTAGGGTATGGGGGCTCCATGGCAACTGTGGTTTTCTGTGAAAACATAATTGGCACTAATTGACACTACGGTACAAGTCAGCTGTAGCATGGCTTCGCTAGGGTGTTGTACCCTTCGTGCAGTTTTATGTACATAAAACTGCACTCAGTGTACAAATCCCATACACCCTAGCAAGCCATGCTACAAGTCTTACATGTACTACAAAACTGCCTGTAAAATTTCTTATGTAATAAGGGGGGTGGGGGTGGGGGGGACTTCGTTGGTGTTTATGTTCAAACTCCATACAATCACTTCTGTGTTATATTTCTTGCAGGGCTGCATCCATTTGGTGTTGTGGGAGTCAGTCTATACACACAGAACTGAGGGTCAGAACACTGTGTGAGATTGTTACGAATGAGCAGTTCTACCTCCAGCCATCAATTACGGCCATTCTGGACCCCGACGGAATAGTAGTAAGCAGGAATGCCTTACCAGCAACATCTGGAAGTTATGACAGAGCATGTGAGATTTTGGCAAGTGATCCACACATTGACATTGATTTGGCCACAATGATTTTGCATGAGGACTGCCTGAATACCACAAAGAGCGGTGCGTATTCCTGCATGTGGCATGTACATGGGCTTGCCTCAGTGCTGAAGAGACCAGTAGTCTCCATATACCCTGATTTCAACCCTAGGTATAGGTCACTGTTCAACAGAGAATGTCAGCCTAGAACTACTTCTGCTTATAGAAGTGACACACGAGCCTTGATTATGTGGACAACTACAAAAAGGGGTCCAAAGGGTACGTTTACATGGTCTCCAAATCATTTTGTGCCTTGCTATGACTTTACAACTGCCCCTTCTGGACCACACTTAAAGCCATCCTCTGGACACCAAACTCAAGAGCCAAATGCCACCTCAAAGCGACCTCCCTTACCTAAAAAGCCAAACCCTACTCCAAAGCAGCCAGGCACATCTTCAAATCCATCATGCCCAACACCATGGAGTTCAAAAGATTTTCAGTCCCATTCCCCGGTTGCAGTCCCAACGCAGTTCCCTTCGTCAGTGACGAACATTGCTCCTTGTAACCCACCTAGAAAGCAATTTCCGTTCCAAATCCCACCTACAAGGCAGTCTTCTCGTAGAACATCTCCAGGGTTGACTTATTCCTCAGTCACAAAGGCCTCTCTTGCTAGCCCACCCCAGGAGCAACCTACTTCCACTGTCCCTCCTTCAAAGCTACCTGCCTCCTTGGAAACAAATCAGTCCTCTTCCTCAGTTGTAGCAATTTCTTCTTTAATCCCACCCTCAAAACAGGCTGCTTCATCCTCTTCGATCATCAGTGAAGCTAATCAGATTCCCTCCACATCTGTGACCACTCACTGCACCTCCGACAGGGTACAACCTAAACTAAGAGGGATTACTGCAGGTGATATATTCAATGTCATTGTTAGTCACAATCCGCCTAAACAGCAAAGGAAACGCAGTAGCAAGAATTTCTCAGACAAACCTTGGAAATCCTCATGTGCTGTCCAAAAGCAGTTCCCTCCCCCAGCGACAGTCCAAAAGCAGTTCCCTCCCCAAGCGACAGTCCAAAAGCAGTTCCCTCCCCAAGTGACAGTCCAAAAGCAGTTCCCTCCCCCAGCGACAGTCCAAAAGCAGTTCCCTCCCCCAGTTACAGTCCAAAAGCAGTTCCCTCCCCAAGCGACAGTCCAAAAGCAGTTCCCTCCCCCAGTGACAGTCCAAAAGCAGTTCCCTCCCCCAGTTACAGTCCAAAAGCAGTTCTCTCCCCCAGTTACAGTCCAAAAGCAGTTCCCTCCCCAAGCGACAGTCCAAAAACAGTTCCCTCCCCCAGCGACAGTCCAAAAGCAGTTCCCTCCCCCAGTTACAGTCCAAAAGCAGTTCCCTCCCCCAGTTACAGTCCAAAAGCAGTTCCCTCCCCAAGCGACAGTCCAAAAGCAGTTCCCTCCCCCAGTTACAGTCCAAAAGCAGTTCCCTCCCCCAGTTACAGTCCAAAAGCAGTTCCCTCCCCCAGCAACAGTCCAAAAGCAGTCCATGCAAACACAAAGTGCAACACACTTATCTAAGCTTTCAACAACCAGTCTGCCGTCTGTATCTACACTACTCAAGTTGCAAACCATGTCCAAAGTTTCCACTAAAGGTGCTGTGCCAACAGCAACCTTAAGTAGGTTTTTGATCCCTACACAAAAACACAACATTCAATCCAAACCAGTTCTGAGTCCTACTGCAACTCCTACATGTCCACCACAAGCCCTAAAAGAGTCTGAACTGAAACCTCCTAGCTCACAGACTATAGCTAAGGCTCCATCCGTATCTTCACTGTTTCTGCAAGGCCTTAAGAAGAGGGTACCTCAACATGGTAGTGGCAAAAGCTCCAGCACACTTCAATTTCCGGCAGCTACTAGCCATCCAAAGACTTCAACTAGTGACCCCACCATCCAACTTTGTCCTCAAGCACTCACTGCTGCCCCAACATGGCCCGAGTCAAGTACAAAACCACCACCACTTGTATCAGTATCCCCACTGTTTCTCAGGCAAGGACCAAGTGCCAACACACAGTCACACCTAGAAACTGTTACTAGCCCTCCATCACCTCCATCATGGTTTTTGCATGGGTCTATCTCTACAATGGAAAATGATACCGTACAAGAGACTGTTTGTGATGATTCACCTTACCCCACTGATTCAGAGAATTTATCGATTGGATCATCAGATGATGGCAGCTTTAATGAGTCTAGTGCAAATTCTCAGTCAGACATGGATGAATCAAGTTTGGCACATGAGCAGGACTCCATTCCAACAATGTCTCCTCCAGATGCCCAGGCATGCACAGATGAAATTAAAAAGCTACCATTTCCAAACCTCCCTAGATCATGGTACGCAAAAGAGCAGCGGCTCTATAATGTTGCTCGTGATACACTCAGAAGGACAAGGCCAATTGAGAAGGACAGCACTGATGCAATTCTTTGTATGAATAGGAGCCAAGTACAAGGGTCATTGGAAAGCAACATGGAAACGTTGGGGCAAACCTTAAGTGATCCATGTTCCAGTGCCAAGGCTTGTCACTACAAAGCCATATGTGAAACAGCTACTTACATTCTGGCAAACGGTCCCCTTGTTAAAACTCAAGATGCAGGAATGGTGTACCTAAAATACAAAGGTCTTGACACCAGGAAGCGCTCAGTTGAGTACTATGAGATATTTTCCAAACATCTGAACCTCGTTCAAGTGTACATCTTTGACACTGCCTACTTGCTTCCAAATACTTGTGGTAACATGGAATGTTTTGTAAACACCATCCAGAGATCAGTCAATACAGGGCAAATCATACGTGAAAACATCACTGACCGTCTAAAGGAGCTGTTTCAGTCATCATTGGAGTACATGGATACACACAGGGATAGGCAAGTTATGAAAGCATTGTTTGCAGAGTTAACCAGTGTAAACTTTACTACCAAACTTCAAGGTCTCCACAGTCGACAGGGAACGACTTCTGCAAAAAAAGCCCTCAGTCCCAACCTTCATAAATTTGCTGACATCAAAACATCGTCACAAACGGTCAGGAGTGACCTGACCACATTACAGCAACATCGTTTAACGCAACGAACAGTAAGTGCTAGAAAACTGAAAGAAATTCGCACAATAGCAGAGGGACGTGGAAGGAAACTGAAATCAAAAGAATTTCCTGAACTTGGCCTAGCCCTAGAGTATGCATTTGGAGAGTGTGACACTGAAAATGGTGGTGGAGGCCTAGAAGCACATCCTCGTTTGACAACAGGCACTCTGTACAGAGGGGTGGACAATGCCACCACAATGAAACGAGCTAGAGAAATCCTACTCTCGATGGCTCCAATGGGGTTCACGATATCTCTAAGTTCATGCTACAATTTCACGGAAAATTATAGACATGGAAGTGCTCAGGCAAAGCGACACCACTCTGGTAGAGGAGTGAATGCTACCATTTCCTTAAAGAAGCCACCGAGGACAGGAGTTCAGGAACTTGTTGTTAATCTACATTGGTCTACTTGCAATGTAAACTACAGTATTGATAGATCACAGAAACACAAGTCTTTAGTACTTTCCAAGGATGCTAAAGCTGTTGTCATGGCTGATATTGCTCCTGTGCAACTTCCAGGGCATTCATGGAAGAAGCGAGAGCTACCTGATCATACCTGGGATCAATCACGCACAAATGCTATAACACCAATGACTTTCTTATTCCTTGAGACCAGACTCACTAGTACCGACACAACATCTCAGGACACAGTTATGCACATAACAAGAACTGGACAAGGAGTTACTCTTCTGTATCTCTCATTTTTTGAACCGGACACCACATTCAAGTGTATGAATGAAATCTTTCTTCTGCTTGCTAATCCCAGTCTAGATCACCTCTTCAGAGACAGCGAAACAGGTGGACTAAAGAAGGAGTTCACTTTTGTAGTGGATAATGGCCCGCAAGAGAAACCATCTAGCCCCCTTGTGCAGATGTGCATGGCTCGCCTTCTGAGGTTTCTCAAGCTGGACAAGATAACTCAACTATCGTTTGCAGAGTACCACAGTAAAAGGAACTTTGTTGAACGGGTCCACGCAGAGGAGAATCGGGTGCTCTCAAAGCATGGTCCTTTCTCTAGTCATGAAGTCCATCAAAGTCAGGCGGCTGGTTCGAACGAGCACAGAGAGAACATGGAGCATATGGCAGATAGTGTTTCAAGGTGCTTGCAGGAAGCCACATTTGGAGGAAAACCACTGCTATGCTACAGAGGTATCAAGTGCAAGGATTTTTTGTTTGATGATGAGGATAGCCTTACTACTTTTTTAAGTCTTTCTGAACAAGGCAAGGAGGAATTCACTAAGAGTTACAAAGTGGGGAGTTGTGATCTCCTAACTCAGCTACACTTTGCGTGGGGAATGGATCTTGACTTTGAAGGGGACTACCTTGATGACTACCAGCTCCTTAATAATGATCTCGTAAAGGAGAGAACTGCATGGAGGGATAAGTACACAACTGCCTTGTACTCACCAGTAAATGGCATCATGTGTAGCAGAAAAGAATTGCAGCCAATTCCTGACATTCTTCGGTGGCTGAATTGCTATGAACTACACTACATGCCTTGGCAAGAAGCGTCTCTTCTTGAGCATGGTCCATGGGATGACATTCCTGGATTGTTTCTACCAACCAAGATACTGGATTTGTGCTTTTCAACCATGCCAACACCACCCCCTGATATTGCTCGTCTTGTTGCTCTGTTGGCGTGGATAACACCAGATGAAGCTAAGGAGTATTACTCCAAGCTACACACCCAAGTCAACAACACACTTGAAACAGACCAGCAACGTGGAAAATGGAAAAACCATCCTCTGTACGTGAGCAACAACAAAGAAGAACTTGAAAAGTTGTGTCGTAGTTTGAAGATACCAGTGACACCAGCAACAACCAAGCACCAACTTGTCATTCTTATTTCAAAGAAAAGGGGTGAACGAGAGTCAAATGACACTACAGAGAGTCCATATTCAGGCGGACTAGCGAATGTTCCCAAAACAGTAACAGCTATCAATCATCTTCCTGTTGCAAAACTAAGGGAGATACTCCATCATCATGGTTTCCCAGTAATGGGCAACAAGGACCAACTAACTCTCCGGATATACCTTCTCAGGCACGGACAGACAGCAGCGATAACGGCAAGAGAAGAAGAACAGTTGAATGACTTTATCAGAATTTTTAAACTCCTAGTCCTAGCACAGAGAAAGTTAAAACTCAGCAACCATACTTACCAAAAGAGAACATTTTCAACTAAAGCATATAAACAGATGATATCACCACCAGACCACATCTCAGCATCCAATGCACACGAACTATTTGAACCAGTAATTGCCTACCTGGACAATCAGAGAAAACAGAGAGAGGAGAAGGATAATCGTGGCACGGTACATCTAGTGACAGGAGTACCAATGTCCCACAGTAGCCTTAAGGAGAAGCTTAGTCAGGTAGGAGCAAAGGTGAAGATTAAGTGGACACTGGATGAGATTGGCGATTCTGGATGGCGGCCTGGTTGGTACATAGCGTATGTGCAAGCTTATGATGACGAAACAGATACTTTAACTGTGAAGTACCCGTCTGAACCAGACTGCACATACACTGTCGAATTATTCCCATTCATCCGAAACAGCAAGATTCAGCTCGTTAATGCAGTTATCTGATTGCTTAATTGATTCAATTCTGACATAGTGAGTGTTGTGACTTCTGTAAAATTGCAGTTGTGACAACATATTGTGATTCAGGGGGAGCTAAGTCCCATTCGATTGACTTGCAAGGGGGTGGACACACTACTAATTATGTCAGGGGGGACTAAGTCAATTTCGATTGACTGTCAGGGGGGGTGGATACACTACTAATTGTGTCAGGGGGGACTAAGTCAATTTCGATTGACTGTCAGGGGGGGGTGGATACACTACTAATTGTGTCAGGGGGGGACTAAACCACTTTTGATTTACTGTCCAGGGGGGAGACTGCCCAGTTAATATGTATAGGGGGTAAATTTCCCAATCTGGTCATCCACAGGGGGTGTATGTTTATTAAATGGAATAGCCCATTAAAGGCTGTGCTCCCTGAGCATCACAGGCTGTGCGCCCTGAGCATTACATGCTATGCTCCCTGAGCATTACATGCTGTGTGCTACCTGACCAGTAATTAAAGACTGTGCTCCCTGAGCATTACAGGCTGTGCTCCCTGAGCATTACATGCTGTATGCTACCTGAGCAGTAATTAAAGACTGTGCTCCCTGAGCATTACATGCTGTGTGCGTGCTACCTGAGCAGTAATTAAAGACTGTTCTCCCTGAGCATTACAGGGCCTGAGCATCTGAGCTTCAGCATTGATACTGACAGTCGGTACAACTGCTTTGGTGCATCATAAGATTTAGCATGCAGTGCTCCAGATAAAAGGTGTTAGCCTAAATTTGGAGTTTGCGAACTGCCTCTCCATATGCATTTTGCTATCATGAATATGATTATACCTGTCCTGTAAACAATCTCTTATACTTGTTCAACAGGGGCCTTCATTGGCAATCACTTCGTATCCATGAAAGATTGGGCTACATTGCGGAGGAGTTGAAAAACTATGATCTTGTTGGCCTTCAGGAGGTATGTGTGTGTGTGTGTGTGTGTGTGTGTTTGTGTATGTGTGTGTGTGTGTGTGTGTGTGTTTGTGTGTGTGTGTGTATGTGTGTGTGTATGTGTGTGTGTGTGTGTGTGTGTGTGTGTGTGTGTGTGTGTGTTTATGTATATGGTGTGTGTGTGGTTTTGTGTGATGTGTGTGTGGGTGTGTGTGGTTGAGGACTAATAGAAATTGCTCTGTGTTATAATATTTCCACAGACTTCAGAAATATATACATGTACACTGGGAATTCCACCAGTGTAGTTTTCCGAAGCTCCACTGCTCCGTGGGCCTTATGCTTTAGCCCAAAACACAAGCCTTCTGGAGTCAACACCAGCTCCATTAGCTAATTCAGGTGTTCAAAATTTGTCACTTCAAAGTACGTTTTCGACCTTAACTGTGTCTTCTGTGGAGGTGTGTGTGTGTGTGTGTGTGTGTGTGTGTGTGTGTGTGTGTGTGTGTGTGTGTGTGTGTGTGTGTGTGTGTGTGTGTGTGTGTGTGTGTGTGTGTGTGTGTTTATGTATATGGTGTGTGTCTGGTTTTGTGTGATGTGTGTGTGGGTGTGTGTGGTTGAGGACTAATAGAAATTGCTCTGTGTTATAATATTTCCACAGACTTCAGAAATATATACATGTACACTGGGAATTCCACCAGTGTAGTTTTCCGAAGCTCCACTGCTCCGTGGGCCTTATGCTTTAGCCCAAAACACAAGCCTTCTGGAGTCAACACCAGCTCCATTAGCTAACTCAGGGGTTCAAAATTTGTCGCTTCAAAGTACGTTTTTGTCTTCTTCAGGTACCAAACCCAGTACATCTGTGTAGATGGAGATCGCAATGTTCTTTATTACTGTTGTATGCAGGTGTGGAAGCCGGAAGACTATGCATTTTTGGTGGAGAGACTGGAGAAGACACTGCCGTACTCGCACCACATGCGAAGGTTTCATGTTAGCATCAGCTCTGTGTTGACACTGTTCACAATGATCTTGTTCCCAGACTGGGCTGTTGATTATTGTGTGGGGAAATGCTAGCCTCGTCCCCAGGCCTCTGCCCAGATTTTATCTCGCATGCAGCCGTGGAGAAACATTTTTCTCCACGCGAACGAGGCTAGGGAAATGGTAGGCTATACTGTCTCAAATCGTCCATCTCCACATGATGACAAACAGGAATATACATTGAGCTGTTGTTTCCATAGCAACAAGAACCTTGAATATTGATCTGGCTTCACCTTGAAACCACAGTGCTATACACAAGTGGTTCTGTAGTGATGTTACCAACATTTACACTTTCATTCAGGCAAACACCCATCATGTGGACACTCACACACCACACGCACATGCACATACACACACACACATACATGCACACACACACACACGCACACTGCACACACATACACACACACACACACACACACACACCCATACACACACACCCCTCTTTCCTGCAGTGGCGTGGTTGGCAATGGTCTATGTGTGTTCTCACGGTTTCCCATCGTTGCAATCTTCACTCACCAGTTCTCTGTCTCTGGGGGTGTGCAAGAACTTGCTGATGGAGAGATGCTGGCAGGGAAGGGCATCATGGGGTGCAGAATACAGACACCAGAAGGGCAGATTACTTTCTTCAATACCCACGTAAGATGCGTGGACTGTATGCAAGGGGGGGGGGGGGGGGGGGGGGGGGGGGGGGGCAATACTGCAGGGAAGGATAGTGTCACGCTGGAGTATATATATCCAATCACGAGGAAGGGCTCTCTTGGCAACTTCTATAGCCTCGTTCCCAGGCTCTTACATGGCCTGGGAATGAGGCTAGGCAACTTCTGCTTTGCACTGCCACTGCTTTCTGCTTCTTTGCCATCTTTCCCAGCATCGTGCAGTGAATACTCTTAGCCTCATTCCTCATTCCCTAGCACCACCAAGGAACCTAATGAAACCTGAAGCTCATTTCCGACCTAGACTTATATTTGGATCTGCTCCCCATGCCCCATGCACGCAGACCAACCCCCGCTGCCGAAACAGCCAGATCTTTGAGATCCTGCAGTTTGTGGAGTGTACACGCGGCTCTGACGCAGTCATCCTCCTCGGGGACTTCAACACAAAGCCAAGACACCTGGCGTACAGCCTACTCACCAAGTGCATGGGGATGCACGACGTGTTCGAAGAGGACCCAGTGGACACGTGTGACCTGGTGAGCAACATCTACACCAAGAAGTGGATGACCCCCAAGAGGATTGACTTCATCTTTTACTGTGATGAGTTCTCGGCCAACCACAACATAACACTCAAGGTAATTATAACCAAGTATGCATGATGACATCATGCGCTCTTGGCATAATCTAGCTTGGGAACCACACTACCAGGGACATAGCCTACTACCACCTCTCCCTTAGCAAGGCACACACTGCAGCAAAGGGATGATATCGTTTCCGTCCCCGTGTGTAAGTACAATCTCGCTGCCAACAAACAGTAGGGGACCATACTCCCTTGTAGCTATGGTGACATTGCACATCTTCATCAGCTTGCCATGATCGGGATCCATTGCCGCTAATAAGTGCATACTCATAATGAGCGCATAATTTCTTGCTGCTGCATGCGATAAGCGCATGCGCCTATTATTAACC
>OZ007508.1:3719229-3748448 GCA_963931865.1 Axinella damicornis | reverse complement strand
CTACGGCAGGGCCTAGCAGGGCACAGGCCCTGCCTGACGGTCAAAATGCCCGCCCTGTCATAGCAGCTAGGTAGTAGTCAAGTCAGTCCTGACAGCGGTCGACGTAGCTAGTAAGCAGCCGAGTCATGGCTGAGTCGCATTTCCCCGAACAGCGCTTGAGGGCGTTGAGACAGTGAGACACACTGGCTAGGTTTGGCGGCAAGTTCCATCCCAAGACATGCATGTTTGCATGCAGAAACGATCTCAGCTGGTGTCAAATGCGGAATTTTCCTGTGGGGCAGGCCCCCCAGACCCAATTCACACGTACAAGTTGCAGTACAAAGCACGCCACGAGAGCCAGTCCTGATATCATAGCTGAAAAATGAAGGTGAAATTTTATTTCGGCACTACACGCCTCTATTCGCTACCTTGCCTAGGTATGTATTGGCCCCCCCCTGTTGATTTTCCTAGAATCGCCACTGCGCGGAATGAGGTTTCTTTTGCCATGGCTGTTACTTCTCCATCAATGATGCTCAATGTATAGTGTTTCTTCATCTGGCAGAATGACCAAATTTGACATCCGTAACTACTTTGAGAAGATTTATGGTGTCCAGGTGGCAAAGGTTAACACCAGAATTCAGCTGGGTAAGTCAAGTTGCTCACGCTCTTCGTACTAGAGATTTTTAGTTAGAGAAATTAAGTATACAATTTCACACGGCCGCGCACAAGTACCCGTAACCTTAAAACAACAGGATAATCTGTTCAATGCATGGAAATTGAAACTTCTGACATCTCACTCCCAACAATGACCTTGGGGTCAGAGGGAAGTGGTATTGTAGGTGTCCAGTGTCCTTAGGACATGACCGTGTTTTCTCTTGGCATGTAAGAGTAGGGAATGGCTGAAAGTAGCCTGTGTACAGTTTGAAGCACAGCAACCCAAAAATACGGTACGTTTAAGGTCCCACTGTCCGGGCTGGGAATGACTTTAGTAATTGCAGCTGCTAAGCGTCTCCCTATATCTATATCATTTTTCCATTCTATATACCTGTACTTGGACAATTCTGTCTTGTCTGAATAGCTGCTTCTCTATCACAGGCAAGAAGAAGAGGGTGTCGGCTGACGGTCGTATGATAAATGCATTCAAAAAGAAACCAGACTTCAAAGTGGCTTACCTCACACTTGTAAGTCTTGAATCGCACTTGATGCAATTTCATTTGATGTTGTTTGTTTTTATTATTGCAGTTGGATCAGACGTTCGAATTTCCAGATTTGTTTAGCAAATATGAGAGCGTGCGAGAGGAGAGTGCACACGAGGCGAGATAGAGACACTGTTCTGGATTGTTGTATTATGCATCATACTGGTACTCTTTCACTCTGCTTTAAGAATTGAAATTGCAAGCAGTGATTCATTGCACGATACCGGTACCTCTTTGTCATTGCTTCAGGACACCTTAGTCGTATGGGATTGTGAAAGTTAATATTATAGTTTGCTATATATTGCCAACCCCATGCACCTCAGACACAGTCATGCAGCTAGGTGTAGAAGTTGCTTGTCCTCGATCACTTGCAATTGAGGTACATATTTTGTTTTAGAGTCAAGTTTGCAACTCCATATAATATTATGCCATGTAACGGACCAGGTCTAGTGACACACACTGTAGGTATACTGATCCAGTTACTGTATGCTATAGGTAATATAAAGTTATAACCACAAATGAAATTGAGCTGTACAATTTGGAATCCAGTTGAGGAACTATAATTAATTGGACTCAGGGGCCCAGGTAGGCTGTAAGCTACAAAGTTATTACCCTACAGTAACATTCACTGCAAGCTTGCATGCATGCATGCATGGGGCACATTCGCAGATCAATGCTGAGTCAGGGTCGTGTCTTCCCACTATACCATTTGAGACTGGACGTTGTATATATTACCGGACTCCAAAGACCCCATGCACACCATGAACCTCCGATCCATGCATGCAGTATCATCACAGAGTCGGTAGACTCTGTATGTAGGGATACGACGTACACGCAATACATGCCAATACAAAAAAATCTCTCCAAATCTCAGAAACGGTACACTTATAAGCCTTTATAACCACATACCGTTCATCTTCGAGTGTTTTCATGACCAACAAGAACCCTCGCGTCGCGAAAAACCGGCGCGAAAGTAGCTACCACACCAGGTACTCGCAAAACGGGCAAATTGTTTTTCTTTCTTCTTTCTTCTTCTTCTTTCTTCAGACGGGCTAGCTCAACGTCGACTCAATCTCTCATGATGGTTTTCGTACGAAACAGCAGCATTTCACACTGAGTAGTGCACCTGGCCATCGCTTTTTCGCAACCTCCCAAGTTTTCACCAGGCGGCTGCAGCTGCCCACTCAATAACTATGGCTTCTTTAGTCACGCCATTTTCTCGTTTGTACGCATGCGTGGTCAATTTCTTACTTCATAAAACCGAGGTAAATTCTATAACTCTGTGCGTATAATTTATGTATGTTACTACCTACTGTGTTCTGTGAGAGGGTTGAATGCCTATCTAAAGACTCAACAATATATAAATCTTGCTACTTCTGGTATAGCTAATATTATGGTCTTCAGACATGCAGGGATTACTGCCTACGGTATCCATCCAGAAAAGGGTTGACTTGGGTCTGATTCTTTAGCCAACGCTGGCAGTGTGAATACCGGTGTCAATATTGTCCATACCAAAGCAAGAGCTCCTACTACTTGTGAGGACACCGACTTCTGCTCTGTGATGGCAAATTGCATGCACTGCTGCTGAAAAAAATGACATAAACAAGTAATAAAAAACATTTGAAAATGTAACAGGATGTAGGGATACCAGAACGGCAAAAAGTAAGGAAACAAGGTAGGGATGATCGCACAAAACAGTGAAGTATACAATCCCCCTACATATCTTTTTTCATTATACACGTATATGGAAAAAGATCTCTGTAGGGGGGTTGTATACTTCACTGTTTTGTGCGATCATCCCTACCTTGTTTCCTTACTTTTTGCCGTTCTGGTATCCCTACATCCTGTTACATTTTCAAATGTTTTTTATTACTTGTAACATTACAATTATATAGCATTCACTCAAACACTAGAAATAACACAATGATCGACATGTTGCACACAGAGTGGCACAGTTTCAGCATGTTACACATACAGAGTCAGCTACGGAATGAGTAATAGCATGATTACCATCTAACGAATAAATATTATTAGTCACTGATTATAGTTCAAAGCCACATGCTCGGTTTTCTTCATACGATAATAATACTAAGCATCACTGTCTTGTTGTTCTTTGGCAAAGTTGATGAACACCTGCAAGTTGGGTGGTACATTATATTACAGAGAATGTGCTTTGCTTGTCAGAGAAGAAAATGATTATTCTCAGACCTGTCACATTTAAGGAGCAGTATGGTACCTGATACTGTAATCAAGTGTGTCCAGCCAAACGTAATGTATCCCTACCAGTCATGACCCTTGATCAGTACGTGTGGTGTCCATTTGCATAAACTACGTCAATTTCACTGTAACCTTATGTTACTTCAGGTATCGGCTACCAAGGTGAGCTTAACACTGCCTGTGCACTCATGCTGGCTGTCCAGAAAGTTTGCTACAACATGCTCCATGTTTAAATTGGAGAAGTAGCTATTGAGTGATGGCATCCAAAACGAGTGGCATGGACTATAGTGCCGTTCAGCTTTGTGAGAAAGATATTCCTGGAGTTTGGCTTGGCTGTAACCCTAGTAGGCCCCACGAAGTGCAACTCAAAGTGCTTAAGCTAAATCTACAGGCAAAAGTGCCTTGTCAAGTGGTAAGACACCTGAGCTGAGAGGAGCTGCTACCCTAGGCCAGTGAAGAGAACTGGTTGTCACTTGCTTCGAACGCCATTGCTCAACAGTCACTTCTCCAATTTGCATTTGGAAAGTATCAAAATAATTTGTAGTAACATAATTATTTGGACAGTCCTATAAGCTGAATAAGTTTCTGATAAGTTTCAGTGTGAAATACTTGCACACAAGTAGCCGTTCCCCATACATTTCAACGGAGTGGCATGGTACGTATGTGATACCTTAAGTCAGTGTGTTGTCCAGCCTAATGTGATGTAATCACCCAACATGCCTATTGAGGGTATTTGCTATTTCCAAATGGAGTCCTCCAATGGAAACAATGTCGAGTGCATGCATACAAAAAAGACAGTCTACTTGGTGTGCTACAAGGGCTGCTTGTACATGTTATCACCACTGATTGCTCGCATCATACTGTACTGCCTGAGCTCAAGGTAGTTGAAGTTACTAGAAACCATAATTATGGAGTTCATACTCTTGAGCTAGCTCAATAGTATTTAATAATTGGAATGTACAGTATGATTGCTTTTTGTTCCTCACTTGCTCAAGGGTGGTTTGACTGACACTGTAGTCAATGATGTTCAGCCTCCCCTTGTTGTTCTCAAGCTGTCGAAACACTGTTGACCAAGTGGTGTTAGCACTGGGTATCTGGTATGTCACTGCTCCCTGTACACGGGAGATGGATAAGGAGACATGCAAAAACAGATATCAGACGCTTTCAGCAATTAAGACTCTAGCCTCATTCCCAGGCTCTCCATACACAACACAAAGGGATCGAGAGCATGGACCATTTTGTCATGTGATAAACTTCACGAGAACTTAATGACGCTTGTTTGTCACTATCGAAGAGGACTTTAGAGCAGTATGCAATTATTAAAAGGTTGTGTCACTCAATCGCGGAAGACAAGAACAGCCATATTCTTGCTTTCATGCAGAGCAGCTCCAACAAAGGGTAAAAGGGCAGATGTTGTAATGTGAATTCACTCTCAACTAGCAGTGTGTGCTGTACACGTCTAGGAAACATGTTTTATTCTCCCACTTGCAGAGTGCAGAGTAGCCTCATTCCCAGGCCATCAGCTTTTCGTTGCTTACAGTACTCTTCGCACGTGGGAGAGCCTGGGAATGAGGCTACTTCCAGGGTAGATGCATACATCAAGTACAGGAACCCTCATGAATGTAGATGGACTTGATCATCACCTCCATCTCAGCGGATAGATTCCCAGCCGTGGCATACCTCTACCGGTATTGTCTATCAAGCTAGACAAATCTCTCACTGTACAACAAGTTTGGGGCTCTCACATTTCCCTTATTCCCTGCCATGAACTTCCTGTGCAGCAAGAGAATGCTAATGCTGGTCTTGCTCAATAGCCATGCAGTGGTAACCTCTTCGTGATTGTCGGAGGCTATTCAGGCAGGCTTTTTCAGGTGAAGCTCCCAAGTTCAACAATGGGTACATTGTCACATACGAGTGAAGGGAGTCATCTTTGAAAATGCTGTCCCGATTTCTGGGCTCCCTTCAGGTGACTTGCCACTATAAGCCCACAATTGAATGTTACAAGCCTCAGAATCAGGTCATCGCACCTTTTGTTAGCCAGCATACAAAACCATACAGGAGATATATACGTAGGACCAGCCAGGTGGCTGAGAGACATTTCCTGTCTAAAATTAAAATTTATCTATCTATCTATCTATCTATCTATCTATCTATCAAGAAATTTGACAAATCCGAACCTGGTGCTCTTCCAGCAGCAAAGCTCCAGGGAACACCTCTCTGATGAAGATGTGCAAAGAGGTGGTATCGTAGGGGTTGAATACACCTGGAGTCTGACCTCTCTCGATGGAGGCATCACGGAGGCCTGAGTGGCTGGGCAGGGAAATGAGCTCAAATTTGAAGCTTTTACTAGTAGTCAATGCTCTGTTTTACTACAAGACACGTTTGAAACATTATACCTACGTAACCACTTTATGCTAGTATGTCCACCTTGTTTCCCTACTGTTACCACCTTGTTACATTACAATATTTTGCCATCAGCCTCTCAGGGTGATCACACCCAATATTCACTGCAAAGCCTTTGAATATCTGGAGGACCCCCTGCAGTATAACTGGTAGAAGCTTTTCCTTACCCAAGGCTGTCATGGGTAACAGAAGGGTTCTGCACAACAGTCGAAGGTGTCTGGGACAGGCTGCCAGAATGACTGCGAGCTCGGCGGAAGGAGATATTCCTAGAGGAGCTACTGCGCAAGTCATTCAGTGGTTCTGGAGGAGCAGTCAGTTTGATCTTCACCTGAAGAGTGTAGCCCGCACCAAACCTGTTGGTGTGTTTAGGAGTGATGAAACACTTTGAAATGAAGTCCAAAATGATGCAGGCATCACTTACTTTACAGATCATTATCCACCCATGTGACACATAAATGATGTATACCAATCGGACCATATCATACGTACATACAGTAGATCCGGAAATTTTCGAGTTAAATATATTTCGCCTTTTAATTTTTCGCATTGTTTTATTTTCATCGCTCGAGCACACCGACGAAAATTAAACCACGCCGTTCACGCGTACACATGCACGTTCCCAGGACCGGATACCATGTCACGCCATTGGAGAGGAGCTGGAGCGTCGGATCAGCGTGAGCGAGGGAATGCAGCAGACACCCATGCCGTATCACTGATAGAGAGGGAACTGTCATCGGCTACTTACCTCGAAAGATTTCACCTGTCCAACTGCCTTCAGAAGTTTGCTTCCGCGATCGCGTGCTGGGCTGGTATAGAAGAGCTCAGCGATCTTCCGGGATCGAGAACACCATCGACAGGTTTCTGGTAGCGCAGCAGAGCCATACTTGTACTTCGATTCACACGTTTAGTAGAATCATCCGACGTTGAAAATATTTCGTGTTTTTATTTTTCGTCGTAATGCTGTATCGATGAAAATTAATTACGGCGAAATTTTCCCGATCTACGGTACAGCAGAAGCGGTAGTCATTGTGTGTGCTAGTAATCCTAATTGATACAGCTGGTCAAAATGTATACGTCAGTCTAGCGCTCTGAGTTCTGTACATATACAAACAAGACTTTCCTATTTGGATGTGAGCAGCTGATGTTCATCATGCCAAACATAGAAAGTGGTATCACAATCATTTAGTTACCCATATGATTTAGTTACCCATATCACTTTAGTTACCGATATCATTTAGTTACCGATATCATTTAGTTACCGATATCATTTAGTTACCGATATCATTTAGTTACCCATATCATTTTAACATGCTTTACTCACTTGTTCTTGAGGTGTTGGATGCTCCCGAGGCATTTGAAGTAGCCGTTGACCATGATGGCCAGTCGAGTACAGAGGGCCTCACACTCTTCCATGCTGATAGTGTGTGTGTGTGTATATGTGGTATGTGTGTGTGCGTGCATGTGTGTGTGTGGTATGGGTGTGCGTGCATAAACGTTGAGCTACAAGTCAGTGATTGAACCACACAAGGCAGTCATTTCATTATTCGTAATGAGAAAATCAAAGTCCAAAGAAAAACTGAGAGATTCAATTCTTTGAACTTTCAAACACTTTGTAGATACATGCATACGTACCTGTGTGATGTCAGAACAATGCTGCGTCCCTCCTGGGTGATTCCCGTCAGCACATCCCAGAGGTAGCGGCGGGTGGTGGGATCCATGCCAGTGGTTGGCTCATCCTGGGTTCGGATATGGGATGTGTGTTTGAGTGCATGCATGTGCGTGTTGTGTGTGCAAATGAATATAAGAGGTGGTGCAATTTACCTGCTGCATAGGACTAATAGCTCTGCTGTAAGCAAACAGCAGAAATTGCACTTACAGATCGTTCTCTTGCATTTGGAATTTGGTTGCATTAAAGTACCTACAACTACGTAGTTTTCACAAGATTCAAAGGGAATAATGCTGCCCAAGTGCAGGGGAACTGTTCTACAATTTCATGAGCTATTATTTTATGAACAAGGACATGAAGTAGTAACCATTATGTCAGCACATACGTACCACATGAATGCATAGTACATAGGATAAGAAAGCACAACAATAATGTACTGAGTATTCTAGTCACAAAAACATCAAGTGCCTACCAGGAGGACGATTGGAGGGTTCCCAACAAGCGCAACAGCTGTGCTCAGTTTCCTCTTGTTACCACCACTGCAGCCGAGAAAACAAATTCACAAATGCACCAAAATAACATATTCATTACACAAGAAATACAGGACACAGAACAAATCTAGGTACACGTGTACCCCTACCTGTATCTGCCACAGCGTTTGTCTGCATGCTTGCTGAGGTCCAGTCTGGTGATTTCAGTCTCCACCACATCCTTGATCTGACCCTCTGGGATCCCTCGGAGGCGGGCAAACATTGTGAGAAGTTCACGGCCAGTCAAACGCTCAATCAGCGCATCAAACTGGCCAGGTCACAGGGGACAAGCAACAATATGAGCTTTGTTGACTGCTTGGATAGAGGCATGCGGTACGTCTCTTTAAAATTGATGCCGCGGTTTGGAACGCCTTTCCAATTCACGCTTGCAGCACGACTTCGCTGCCAATTGGAAGGCTTCTTCCAAAAAACCGGAAGGCTTCGTCAAGAATCGGAAGGTTTCTTATGAAGACGCGGAAGGCTTCTTCTGAAGAGCTATGGCTTTGTACCCACCTAAGTTTCCTAAAAGCGGTGCAGATTCACTTATGGATTTTCCAGAATTCAGTTAGACCATCTGCATTCATGTTTAGGCCTTCTGCGTTCATGTTTAGATCCTCTGCGTTCACTTTTGTGATGGAATTCCGGACCAGCAACGGAAAGGCGTGGCATCAATTTTAAAGACACATACTGTATGGATTAGGGTATGTTCTGTGGGGTGCTGGATTTTGGGGCAATTTTGGTAGCTCAAATACAGCAAATCTGAAATACGTATGGGTCTAGGTTATGACGGACCAACCTGCGGACAGTATCCTATCCTCTGCTGAACCTGAAAAAGAAGTTGCAGGTTCAAACATGAACTGACGATACAACACGTGTAATGTGATCCAGTATGTCATCATAATTATGTGGCTAACTTAGTTGAGATGCACATTATAAGCTGTCTGGGAGGACATCCGTGTATGTAACGCAGTTTGTGTCTGAGAGAAAGAAAGTTAACTCACGTCTCTGAGGTGAGTCCGGATGTCGTATCCAGCAATGACGGCAGTGCCACTAGACATGGCGATGTCGCCAGTCAGGATGCTGAAGGTGGTTGTCTTGCCAGCACCTGAACAAAAGCAAATTTTGCTTTCGTTACACTAGATGAGACTTACTGCATTCTACTTGTGACTACCAGCAGCTGCTGCTGTCCTCAGTAATGTGCTGACCACCTGATATGCAATGAAGCAATAGTTGGTCATCTTGAACAGGGAACTCCAACTTTGTTATACTGAAATACGCATATCTCTGTGGTTCCATTTTGTTCGAAGTTCTATTCACGACGCAAAGACAAGTATGTATGCAGGTGTACTCCGTCCTGCAACATACAGCATCACCACCAGCACGTGTCAAGGGTTCAAGAATGCTCATGCCTGTGTACACAATCTCGAGAATGCACAAATTCCCAACTTGTGTGATACAAAATAATTATACAGTGTAGCAGTTGTACCCACCATTGACTCCCAGCAGTCCAAAGCACTCTGCATTGGGGATAGCAACACTGATTCCTCCTACTGCTTGTTTTGAAGGTCGGATAGAGCAGCCATCCACAGAACTGGAGTACTCCTATGGGGAGGAAGCGAATTTCAAACACTTGGTAAACAGTGATCCCCTGGTCCCCAGACGTACATTTGTGCTACAGACTGGCAGGTAAAACGTTAAGGGATAGAAACATTTATCCTCCAGGATATTCAGCTAGCTAGTTGCGTAAGTGAATTGCATTACGTAGGCGTAGTTGAATCCATTCATTACATGAATATTTAATCCGGCACGTGATCTGATATTCATACTGCAAACATGTGACCCTAAGACTGTGATGAATACTTGGCCTGTAGTACGGCCACCATGGCACTCCTGAACGCCTGCCTTCTGGTGGTCCTGGGGCTCACAGCTGCTACTGCTTTGCTACCAGGAGGTGAGGCACAACCACAGCAACCTAAGAATGTCTTGTTTTTTGCCATTGATGACTTGCGCACCGAGTTGGGTGCCTACAACCATGACCAGGTGAAGAGCCCTAACATCGACAAACTAGCTTCCGAGTCCCTGCTGTTTGAGCGGGCCTACTGCCAGGTGTCGCTCTGCTCACCCTCGCGGGCATCACTGCTGACAGGACGGCGACCTGACACAAATCACGTCTGGCAGATAGCAGGAGACGAGTACTGGCGCCGGTTCACGAATGCCACCACAATTCCACAGTATTTCAAGGAGAACGGGTACATAAGCATCGGGATGGGCAAGGTGTTTCACCCGGGAGCTCCAAGTGGTAACGATGATAAGGAGTACTCTTGGAGTGCGGAAGGTCTTCCCTACTACCACTCCCCACTGGAACACAACTATGGCCCTGCAAACAGGACCTCGTCCTGGTGGGCCTTTGAAGGTATTGCGGACAATCAGCAGCCTGATGGACAGATCGCTGATAGAGCTGTTAGCGTTCTGCAACAGCTACATCAGAACAGGAGTAAAGGCGATAACAGACCATTTTTTCTAGCAGTGGGATTCCACAAACCCCACCTACCTTTCTACGCTCCTTCACGCTACTTTGATCTCTATCCACCAGCCAGCGACATAAAGCTAGCCGTGAATTCAGATCCCCCTAAGGACATGCCAGACATTGCGTGGAGTGTGTATAACTATATTCGGGGGTTCGGTGACACAGAGAAGCTCTTTCCCAACGTGACAAAGTGTTTGAGTGACGCACAGGCCTCCATATATGGTAAAGAGTGTCGTTTCCCAGACGACAAAGCACACGAGCTGAGGAGGGCTTATTACGCTTGCATCAGCTACACCGACGCCCAGGTGGCAAAAGTACTTACGGAATTAGAAAAACAGGGGTTTTCCAACGATACGATCATTGTGCTGTGGGGCGACCACGGCTGGCAGTTGGGGGAACACAATGAGTGGTGCAAGTTTACAAACTTCGAAGACGGCGTCCATGTTCCTTTTCTTTTGAGAGTGCCTGGTGTCACTGACGGTGGCATGCGCACACAAGCACTGGTAGAGCTGATAGACATATTCCCATCCGTGGCAGAGCTGGCAGGCATAAAGGTACCTCCTCTTTGTCCAGAGGGTGAACACAAACTCCTCACCTGCGTGGAGGGAAGCAGTGTCGCACCTCTGCTCAAGAATCCCAGCCAAATATGGAAGACAGGTGCTTTCTCTCAGTACGCCAGACCCGGTTCAGGGCTCACAACTATTCCGGGGCACCCACCATTTGACAATGAGCACGGAGAGAATGTGATGGGCTACACCATTCGTGTAGATGGGTATCGATTTACTGAGTGGGTTCGATTCAACCGTACCACAGCAACGCCCCACTGGGATGACGTGTGGGGGACGGAACTGTACAATCACACAGAGCCCGTTACGTTCTTCAATGATGAGAATGTGAACCTGGCCAACAACCCGGACATGCAGTCTGTGGTGAAGGAGCTGCGGCAGCAGCTGCATGCTGGGTGGCGTGCCTCCCTCCCGCCATAAACCATGCACCAGCATAAAGCCAGGGATGGCTCTGTTCGTAGATGAGAGGCTGTGATCTACATTGCACACATACTAATTTAGCAGCATATACATGTAGAAGTACATGTACAATAAGAATAGCGTTATATTTATGTTTGTTTCATAATCCATAATCTTTGTAATTATTAGCTCACTTCAAGTAGGTTAAGAATCAGACGGTTCTACATGTATGACCAAGAGCTTGAGTAATAGTCAGGGCAGCAAACAAAATGTACTACACCCCCAAAAGAACAGGAAGCAAGTTGCCAATTTCCTCTCTTTGAAATGTATTGCTCTATAGCCAGGGAAGGACCTCTAAATTAAGGCGAGTGCATTATCCGCCTGAGACCGTTAACTAGATTGCCAGAGTGCCCTAAAGCCCGTAATGCACTGCAAACTGGTATCTAAACTACTGACCCAAAACAGCCGTTGATCTTTGAAAAGTGTGCATTATCTAGATAATGCACACTAAAGTGTGCAATAAGCGATTTAAGGTAGTAAACATGGGTACCGCGATCTCCGAAACCAAGTTGATGGATAAATGGGCAGCATCAAAGCGTACACAAGTTTCAGCAATACTTTGCATCAAACTGCTCCCTCTGCTTGAAAATGCCCTAAAACTCAATTTTAAGGCCCTCTACGAAACTGAAAATTTGGACCCTCTCCAAGGCCCCACCCACACTCTGACCCCATCATCAATACACACACAAAACAGGCCCCAAAACTACGGATGGATTTACCACCTGCTCTCCTCACTTGCAGGCTACAGCCCAAAACTCACTGCCACCCTCAAAAACAGAGGTTTGGCTACCCTAGGCTTTCAAAAAAAATTCCACGCACACCAACTAAAACCGACTCAAGCCAAGGCCAGTTTCCAAAAGGTCACCCTACCCCCTGCAAAAATAGGGATGCTTTTCCACGTTCACCTCTCGGTTACCGAGTTTTGGCCACACATCTACTCCCTCTCACCAGCCCAGTCCAGCTACCAAACCAGCCAAATTCGCCCTAACACGAAAATGGGCGGGGCCTGTAATGCCGAAAGGTCAACTCTCTAGAGTACCTTGGCCAGGGAGCTGTCGGAGGCTGTTCACTTTCCAGGCTGTTCTTCGGCCACTTCAGCAGACCCACAAACATTCCTGCTCACTCCACCTAGCTATTCACACACAGATAGCCCATCGCCACATTCAATCAGCTAGAATAGCTTCTTACTTAAAAAAAAAAAGAAAAAAAAAAAAAGAGTGTTCAAACAAATCTTCAAAGTACCGCACGGCCACATCAGAGGACCGATTTGAAACTCGAAAGGGCCGCTAGCCGCATCAAAGAGAGAAGCCCCCCTTGTTTATTCCGGTTGCCGCCATGGGAAAACGTAAACAGATGAATAACTCTAAATAACCGTATGCAAGTGACGTCATCTCATTAATTATTCATGAGCAAAATTGCGCGATTTCGCCGATGCCGTGCTTCCTACCTTAATGCTCAGTCATGTGATCGATTCTGAGGCATCTGATTCGTTGAAGGTCACATGAGTAGCACTAAATATGATTGCATATCACATACAAACCTTGGTGAGGTTCTTTATGACAATGACCTCATCTTCAGTGGTGGCTCCACAAACCACTCTCTTCCTCTCTGCAGACACATCAGAATCCTGTGTGGGAAGCAAGTGCACGAGGGTGGGGGGAGACACAAGCGAGTACGACTGAGGGATCAACTTGAGATGGGAATAGAGATGATGGCAGTTGTAAGAGAGCATGCGGAGAGACAATTACACAGCACTTCAGATTAAGTGGCTGCAACATAAAATGCATGCCTATTTCGTCCTTCCGTACCTCTCCTGGCAGCAGAGGGCTGGTATCAAGTGTGTACTCATTTCTGGAATTCTTGCCAAGACCGAAGAGTTGTTTTATCTCAGGGAAGAAGAAGGAGCGCTGTGTGTGCATGTTGTGGTTGGTATGCAATGTCATACATGGATTGGATGTAGTATACACGTGCATCAGTAGGTAAAGAAGAGGAAATTCCAATAGGAGTCAAGAAGGCAGATCTTCTGCCAGAAACTCCTGCTGTCCAAGCATCTGTGTCTTTGTTGGGGCCACCTCTGTGCCTTTAATGTATGGGGCCAGCCCTTACGCAGATGCATGCAGTGAGGGAGGCAGCAGTCGAGAGTCGAGAGGGTCTCTGCGAAGTGCAGAGAGCTGGCCAGTGCCAAACTTCCTATTTTCATTTTATGACAAGATAAGTATTAGCTCAGTTGCTCTATGCAGACTATGCTACTGCAGTTCCTATCCCGAGACTTTTTGTGTGACTGCTCGCAGCAAGTACCTCAATGAGCAGTGTCAGTGCAAAGAACAGAAATCCCTCCACAGCCATGTAGGTTATGATGATCCCAATGCCTGGACGCTCAAAGGAAAGAACGTTGTCCACATAGCGGATTGTACTGGATGGACGATTACAGAACCTATGAGGTGGAGGAGAGAATATGTACATGATTGTGTGACTGCAGGCATGTAGCTGGATGATAGTGTTCATGCACAGAGCAGCACACGATCTTCGTGCATTACTGACTTACTGCATGGCTTCCACACTTGCTGTGCATATATCCTTTGATATCTGGTTGATGTAGATGTCATTGAAACCAATAGCCAATCTGTGGACAAAACACGGTAAGAGATTGAAATTGCCGTATGAAGGAGCACCTAACTTATTATCTGTAATAAAAGGGAGATTCCTGTAAGCCAAAATGAAGTAGGTGTCCACACATTGGTGACAATAGTCTGCAGTAGGATTGAGGCATATACTATCCTAGTATAAATAGCTACTGCATGGCGTGGTGCCTAATTGTCACTTTCCTCCACATAAGGAGTGCAGATCAGGTCTGGTACAATACAGCGCTGGTGAGGTCAGGGAAAACTGCACAAGCTTGTCACGCGCCCAAGTGCTTGTATTTTTTATACATGAAACCAAGAGTTCATCTTGATGAAACGTACCCATATGTGGGGAAGATCAGAAAGATGTAGTGTATTATGTCGGCCACATCAGTGTCCACAAGAAGGACCACCGTCTGTGTCAACTGTGAGAGGAAGTAAAGCTGGAGATTAGCACCAGCCTAATACCAGCTGATGAAATTACCACACCTCCGGACTTGCATATAATTATGTAACGTTAAAATTCAACAGTCTGGAAAAAAAATACAGCTTACCATTGCCATATATGGTAAATACAACTTACCATTACCATATATGGTTAAAACAGCTTACCATTGCAACAAAGAAGAAGAAGATCATGAGGAGTCCGTAGGCAGCCAGGGAGTTTGAGAAGAGGAAGGAGAAGCAGTAGGTGATTGGGATGCTAGACCACGTTGTGAATATCTGGGGATGAAACACACAGCGATACTCAAATGAGACCGTGAGTTAATTCCCAACCATGTACGTATGTAACAAAGCATCCAACACGTCATCACAGTCAACGTTTGAGCCATTGGGGAAATAGCAATCATCAGGGTATATAGATGATGTCATAATTTCGAGAATACGGCCGGGTACGGATGGGTACTCCAACATGGCGGCTATTTTGCATTTGTAGAGATAGCAGCTTCTATGGCAATCTCGGCAAACGCCAACAATGCTTCTAGTATGTGTTGAATTGTGATTGATATGTAGGCTATATAAACGCTTACCAGTGATGTAGGGCACGATTCTATCGATACCGCATATGAAGCCAATGTATTTCGGTACTCTAAGATGGCGGCTTCCGGATAGTATATGGAATTGCCACGGATAACGTGACATCAGTGCAACGATTGCATACAGGAAAGGTCACTTTAAAACATATTATGTCATAATTGGGTTGTGCCTGTTTGTGTTCAGTTTTCAACTGATGAACGTCCACGGACCAAAACGTTTTGGACTGATCTGAGTTCAATTGTTGCATGCCACGAATAAGAATACTGAAACGTAGCAATCAATATAAGCCTTTACTGCTTCAATCTTTCATGATTGTGCCTTTACTGCTAGAGAAACTGGACATGGGTGCAATACTGATGCGTTTGATGGGCTTGTTACAATAGGCGTCCATCGATCATTAGCGAGCAACATTGGATGCAATCTGCAGTTTTGCTGTCCGTTGAGTTAAAGCAGCCACAACCAGGCTGGATCATAACAGTCAACTAAGAAGAGTTATATCGGAGCAAACTTGCATGTACATACAGTTCTATACTACTAACTCACAAACAGTAGCAGTACTGCTGCGAGGCCTTCTCCACTGTAGGCTTCCACTTGGAACGCAGCAAACAGGATGAAAGAGATGATGATGGGCACCGCACCATTCAGGAGGTCCCAGGTGAGATTGGCAAGCCAGTAGCTGGTTGTGTGAACACCACTCACAAACTGAAGATGCTTGGCCTGGGAGAGGAAATGTCCAACAACTGAAGTCATACCTACATACACCAAAATGTGAGCTAGGCTAAGCATTTCAATCTGCTAAGTTAATAAGTTGAGAATATAATTAGGTTGTCGGTGGAAAATCATGATACTTGGAAGTATGTATTAGCCACATTAGTCTCGTTCCCAGACCCCAAACGCGCCTGGGAACGAGACTATAGCCACATATGCCAACAAAGTGATCAGCTTGTAAAGGCTGGGAATGAAGCTAACCCTAGGATCTCAACTAGTGTAGTACCATACACACCACAGTAGTACCATACACACCACAGTAGTACCATACACACCACAGTATAGTACCGCACACACCACAAGATTAAAATGCAATGTTCTACTTGAAAGAGAGAGCTGGTATAATTGGCACTATGCATACAGATACACTATGTGTATATGTACCTTGGATTCCTTCTCTGCCACAAGGAAGAGAACAAAGGAAGCCAGAAGAAAACTGTAGCCAAACACAACCAGAATGCCAATGCCAAACCCAACGTTGTTCTGGGTGGCTGTGTCCGCCTGTGGATGTGAATGGTGTGTATGGGGAGGGAGGAGGGGGAGGGGGGGGGGGGGGGGGGGGGGGGGGGGGGGGGGGGGGGGAGAACTTGTGATATTCACTGGAGTACTTGAGCCAGTACAGAGAGGTGGGTGGTGGGACATTATGATCAGTGTTGTGGAGTGGTTTGTGAGCCAGTACAGAGAGGTGGGCCGTGGGACATTGTGATCATGACTGTGTGTTGTGGTGAGTGGTTCTTGAGCCAGTACAGGGAGGTGGGTGGTGGGACATTATCATAGGCGGTGGAAGCTGTTTCAACTAGGGGGGGCCCTGGCTTATCCTGTTTTTGTTTTTTTTAGGGGGAGGCTGTTGAACGGACGGGGGGGGGGGGGGGGGGGGGGGGGGGCACCAACAATGTTACCGTCCGAATCACTACCAGCTTCAAGGGGCTGCACCGACGAAGAAGTCTGGGAATCACACTCACTGTCGGTTCTTTTAGCTGGTGGGGTAAAAAACTCGAAATCGCTCGCTGTCTCTTCATAGCTATCGCCACGTGGCCTCCAGATTATGGATCGCCTAGTTGGCCGTATCTCGTTCCCAGCAGCGTTTCGCAGACTGGGAACGAGACGTAGCGCAAACTTTCGTGGGGGCACCAGGAAGGAATTTTGCGTTTGTGGGGGCACGGGACCCCAGTGCCCCCCCCCCCGGTTCCGCCGCCTATGATTATGATAATGACTGTGTGTTGTGGTGAGTGGTTCTTGAGCCAGTACAGAGAGGTGAGTGGTGGGACATTATGATAATGACTGTGTGTTGTGGTGAGTGGTTCCTGAGCCAGTATAGAGAGGGGGGAGGGGGGACATTATGATAATGACTGTGTGTTGAGCCAGTACAGAGAGGTGGGTGGTGGGACATTGTGGTCATGACTGTGAGTGGTTCACCTGGGCTGTGATGTTTCTTGGGAAGGGATGGTTGTAGACGGTGATGGAAAGGGAGTCGTCACCAGTTACTTGCTTCAGCAACAAGCTGTGGAAAGCATTGAGGGCAGCTGCCGACATGTGGTAGGGCTGAGGAGAGCAGGGTATGTATGTGTATGTGTGTGTGTGTGTGTGTGTGTGTGTGTGTGTGTGTGTGTGTGTGTGTGTGTGTGTTGTGTGTGTGTGTGTGAGGATGTAAGGGTGTGAGGATGTAAGTGTGTGTGTGCACGGTATGCAATGTAATGTCTTGCTAATGCTACATCTAACAAGTCTTAGACGTCGAAGTCTAAAAATGGGACATGTACGTACAGTGGAACAAATGTGTGGGTGTGCAGTGGTGCTTCTGCAACCACTGCACACACCATGTGTACACATACACAATCTCCTGCATTCTACAAGCACATACAATTAGTCGTAGTGCATCCTCCAACAGAAAGGCTCCTAAATTGACACACATGTCACAGCCACTTAGCATGTGTGCAATTTCTGATACAGTTGTGCATTTGAAAAAACAAAGTGCCTTCTCTTCTATGGGAGCACATTCGTACATGTACATATATATGGCACCTACGTATGTAAATTTACTTTTCCATTCGAACATTGCTGCTATCACAACATCTCACATTTCAAAATGGGGGTCACAATTATTTCCAAAATACTGTTTCTTGCATACTGTTTCTAGCATCAATTACTCATGAACAACCAACTCCATATTAGGGTACAATTATCCATACCTGGTTGTTGTACCAAACAGTAACAGCAAGTTCCTCAGTCTGATCAGGGTAGACTGCTTGTTGAGAGCCAGAAGCGCAGGCGGGTGCCAGGCCCCTCGGAGCGCAAGATGCATTAATCATGACATCAGCAGAGAAACCATCCACGACATAGCAGCCTGGTAGGGGAACATTACAGGAAACACCAGCACCACCACCAGTATTGGGTCCGGAACCGGAACCGGAACCAGATGGTGCATCAAAGTCTCCACACTGACTGGGTCCAACAAAAGAGCAGTTTCTCAAGCCGATGCATGCAGCCCATACTAAATTGCACTGCGGTGGGATTGAGTACTGACTAGAGCACTCTTCCCCTGATTCTCGCTGCAGTGGTGAGATAAAGTTACAAGTGTCGGAGGGAAGAGAACAACTGCAGACACTGTATGGCGGGTCTCTCCGGGTGACAGCAAACCCCGCCTGGAAGCGCTGGTAGAACACTGCTGGCTCAAGTTCCTCAGATACCATGAGCAGCTTCTCGGCAACATAAACATTATTGCTATCCAACTTTCCAGTAGGGTTTCCTCCATTCGCACTTGAGAAAGCTACTTGAGGGGCTGCTGGGCAGAACTCGCTGCCATCAGGTGTCGGTAGCAGTTCGTACACGGGGTTGGAGCAGGAGGGCAGTTGGGCCTGTCGTGATGTGCAGCAGCTGAGGTAGTGGAAGACAAAACAAAAAGAGTCACTATCATTGACCCTCACAACATGATCAAAGCTGCATACCTGAGACACTGCTTGCAAGTGTTGAATCCAAAGTTGGCACTATCCGCACACTCTCCCGTCAAATCTCCCTGTACGTAGGTAAAAGAATGACTCTTAGAAAATATTACCTCAGTTTCCTAGGTCATCCTAAACTACAGAACACCAAGCCATCAACCTGCAACTTAGTACAGTGAAACCTCTCACTGATAGTAGGACCATTAAGGGTCGACATTGTGGCACGGAGCGTCACCTCATGCAATAGGCATGGCTGTGGTTGTCGGTGCTGGTTCAGTACAGGTTTGGAACCAGAGCGTATACGTATCAATGGTCGCCTATACCCGGCTGTGCGTGCGAACAGCTCGTCTACAGTGTATCTGCTCCTGAAACTTACTTCGGAAGGGAAAAACAGGCAGTCGCTTTCTCCGCTTCAGCCGTACTCCAACCGTACAACTGAAGGTAACTAAGCTGTAGGCTGCCTAGCAACCAGGTAGTTACTAAGCGAAGGATTCACCAATCAGCTTTCAATTATAGCAGTACCTCGAGATAAAGTGTAATACCAATCATCTGATTGGTTAAACCAAGCATGTATATCGGATTAATGCGTACCTTGTAGTATAATTATATAGATTGTAGGTTTTTATCTGATATGTACATAGGATAAGATAGCTTTTAGTAAGTAATAATAATACTGGCGGTGGGAGTGGCCTGGGAACGAGGCTAGGACACCCATACCTCTCCTCTGGTGGCACAGTACTGGTCCAGCATCTGGTATCTGTAGTTGCAGCACTCCTTAGTGCTATTGGGAAGGTTGGATAGTGTTTCACTGATCACTTCTTGGACTCTGCCGGTGTAGTCAAGGAACTCGGTGACACCCAGAGTAGAAGCATCGACACCCTGAGCAAAGAGTAAAAGAGAAGGGATCATAAGTACCAACGTGTACAAGTCCAATATAGCATGACGTTATAATGGGAGACCATCAAGATGGATTCACCATCTAGGGAAGCATTCAAAACCGTTTTTATAGGAATGGCCAAAGAGAGGCATATTAGAAGTTCAAAGGGCACAGTGGCCTTGGTACAAGTCTAGTGAGAATCCTAGCTTCCCTGAGGTATCCTCCTCATTGCTGGACAGGTGTTCTGATACGGTTGTACCTGGCTCTACCTGGTTCTACCTGGCTCGACCTGGCTGTATGTGGCTTTCTACCTGGCTCTACCTGGCTCTTCCTGGATCAACCTGGCTCTACCAGGCTCTACCTGGTGATCAACCTGGTTCTACCTGGCTCTACCAGGTTCTACCTGGCTTTCTACCTGGCTCTACCAGGTTCTACCTGGCTCTCTACCTGGCTCTCTACCTGGTTCTACCTGGTTCTACCTGGCTCTACCAGGTTCTACCTGGCTCTCTACCTGGCTCTACCTGGTTCTACCAGGTTCTACCTGGCTACCAGGCCATTCTTCCTGACCAAGAACATATGATTGTATGGATTTGACTAACCGAAAAATTAAGTGGACTGTTCTGTTCATCTGCAAACTCGACATAAAAGACAGTGACGTTGCTAGAGAGGGCTGAGTTTTCCAGGAGGAGTGCTCTCCTGGGGTCGTCCTGGTTTGGGTTGGGGATGGTGACTGCCAGGACGAGGGCAAAGAGCACAAACAGCATGGGGAGGAGGAACTGGGAGAACACCGCTCCGAAGAACCGCAAGGAATTATAGAAACGCTTCAGGAACATTGCCCAGAATTGCTGTATCCATAGAGTCATGCCTCTGTTGGGAGCTGAAGTGGTGGCCCAGGGAGAGGATTGCCACAAAGGGGATGAAATGGAAACAGACATCAAACACGACACGGAAATTTAATCATCAAAAATAAATTCCTAAGTTAATTAAGAGTTCAAGAAACACAGTCTCATTCATTTAATCCTGTTTCTGTTCGAGGGGCAACCGCACTCCTGGTAGCCGTTGCAATGCCGGCTGCAACTCGCCGTAGCGCAAGCTAGTATCGCAGTAAGTTCCAATTAACGCACATGCCACGTGGCAACCACGCTCAGTTGATCGCTAGCAATGGCGACCAAAGGGAAGACACGACGTTATTACAGCACTTACAACTTTGCCAGCACGGTGAGTTTTGGCATGTAAGCGTCAGTGAACGACAACGATTACAGCTGTGTGGTCAGATTCTTTGTGGGGCCTTCGTAAGACTACTGGCAAAGAGAGCGATCGAGCAATGGCGGCCGACGGCACAACAAAAGCACTTGTATCTCCACCACCAAGGTGAGTTTCAGCACAATTATTATACGTTTGTCTAACTGCATGATAGCCATCACGACGGTGTAGTCAGAATCTCTGTAGACCTTTTCTGCGAGCTATGAGGTTTGATTATTTACATTAATTAGATTAATTATTTACGCGGCACAATTTTTCCCCTACCAGGAGTGTACCTATGTCAACATACTGGTACAACGATTTTTGTGACCTTTATGAGCTTGCTATGTTATGCTCACAAAAGAGAATGTATAGGACATTTGGTTAAATTATACGTATCACTACTCAACATAACAAATTGAAGTAACAAGTTGTTGCCAAGCATGCTATGGTAACGCACATTCACAGCATTCATTGGTGGAGGAACGTGCAATTACGTAGTACAAAGCTATATGGGAAACATATCACTCGTTTGTTGCATTCAGCATTTTTACTTGTGTTTCACACTCGTAGCAATACCACAGCAACAAACTCGTGATATTTTCCAGTATAGTGGTGATACTTATAAACGTACAGTAAACGTAGCATGGTCTGCCACCAGTGAGCCTCTTTGTATCGTTCTCCGCTGGAGGACTGTTGGACACAATGGCTGTCTCAGAAATGTCAATGATGGATGACTGTCCCACCTGCCCAGGCAGGGGAGTGTCGTCCTCATCTCTGAACTTTATACTGGCTTCCTGTACCTCCAAACCTTTGGGACAGAGAACGATAGTACTTAAATATCAGCAAAATACGCAAACCAGTAATTGGCTACATTTATGCATGTGTCCTCAGCCGGGAACTTGAGCCCCACTCACTAGAGCTTGTGTGTAAGCACCACCCACTACTGTTGCACTTGTGCTGTGTAACTTGAGCCCCACCCACTTCTGTCGCACTTGGTAACTTGAGCCCCACCCACTACTGTCACACTTGTGCTAGTGTGCAACTTGAGCCCCACCCACTATTGTCACACTTGTGCTAGTGTGCAACTTGAGCCCCGCCCACTATTGTCACACTTGTGCTAGTGTGCAACTTGAGCCCCACCCACTATTGTCACACTTGGTCAAAAATCTAATGCTACTGCACTTGCATGGGAAATACTGGGACACAGTAGCAAAGGTTCAATGGATGAACTTCAAAGTTAACCCTTTCCCCATCCCAACTACCTACGTATGCATGCTTACTTGCGTATTCCGGTTTCTCAACAGTGACAGGGGCCACCAAACCAGCCGAGTTGTGAGAAGGGGAATGGAAAGGTGAGGTAGTCAGAGGACTGGCACTGCGAATCACCCTGTAACAAATGAGACAGGCAAGCTGTACGTAGTTGCACTTTATAATACATGCTAAGTGAGAGCTAGCGACTGCGCAGCTGGACTGCCACAGGTATATAAGTAAACATCATGGCATACAAAAACCACCTCACACATACACTCACACATTCATCACACCACAGCTATCACACTGAACTACGGGTATTCCATTCCACACAGCCACCACACTGAACCAATCCATTCCAAGCAGCTACCCCACCTACCCAGACCCCAATTCTACATAGCACATATGAAACCACACCACAGCCACCATCTGCACCCACCATACACCACACACACATCACCCTACACCCCACAACCACACATATGTACACCCCACACCCACCACACCCACACACATCCCACACCACACATACCCCCTACACCCACACCCACACACTTGTTGTGCACCCCACAGCCACATGTATACCACACCCATGCAAACCCCACACCCACAGGTACACCACCCACCCACCTGGTCTCCAGTGTCTCCTCGGTGCCCTCTCCCACCTTCATGAACACCTCCTCCATGGTGGTCACTGACACTCCAAAACTGGAGATGCCAAGCTCTGCCTTGCGGGCTGGAGAGGAGAGACACACATGGACATATAAGATATTTGTATAGATGGGAACTCTGCCAACGTACATTCAACAAGACACCCTGAACATGACCGAGCATCTATCTTAAGGCTACTATACACAACTTGGAAGGTAGGCCTACCTCAGATTTGCAGGATACTGATTTTAGCAGAATCAGTCACTCACTGTGATGTATTATCATTTTAGCTACTGTACATGTAATTCACCTGCACTCAGTAAATCAGTACCCGCAATTAATAGCAGCCATAAGGTAGTCAAAACATAATTCCCATCCAAAGGAGTAAGGATATGCTTCATCCCATCACATCTTACATTCCAGGGTGTCAAACAGCTCTGGGAAGTGAGCTGTGGCACTGGACGGGAGGACAAAGGAGAGCTCTGCTCCCACGTCTGTGACTTGCTCCGCCTCGTGTACCACCGACTGCACAATCTGGGTAACTTCAGCTGAGTCACACTTCGGCTCCTTCACCAGCGTCATGTGGTAGCCGACACCATACCTACGTCAGGAGCAAGGAGTACTGGCATGATCAACAGCTCCTACAACTGGAACTGTGCAATATACAAAAGGTTCGTCCTCTCAAAGGATCCAGCCATGTGGAGACACAATCACGTAACCTAGCTACCTCCACCTGTCCCACCTTAAAAGACAGGGGGGACAGGGGGGAGGGGAGGTTGGTGGTACCCGCATGATTTTGTCTCCATGTGACTGTCATCAATGTGGGGATCCTCTGAATGGACAAACCTATTTGTGTCCCACCCGCCCCATTGCCAGAAGTGACATCATCATGCTGAACCCCCACGATGCTTGGGATCACTGGTCAACATTCTGAAACTCTGATCAATAAACAATTATTGCACACTACTGTGTTGGATATCAAGATTTATTACTACCCGAGGAACGCAATATTCCCTGAGGCCGAAGGCGACTATTGTGCAATTACTGTGTACTTACTAGCTACAGTAGGTAATTACTAGCCTCGTTCCCAGGCCGTCTGCCAGTCGCGCGCGCATCGCATATTCGTGACCTTTGAACCCTTGTCAGATAGCTGGCAGAAGGCCTGGTACCACTCCTACGTCATTTACATTAAGTGGACACGGTTTGGGACACGGTTTCATGTAAAATGGCGGCGTGCCAGAAGTTCACGGGCTGACGGCAGGTTTCCTATAGCGAGTTATTGTTGGCTTTTACGCTACCGTGGTGGACCGCTGGAGGCGTCAGGTATGGAACTCCTTGTTGTACAGTTGTGGTAGCCTAGGTAACTACAATAGCTTACCTCCGTAGTACTACCAAGCGCTTGGAACGCCTGAGTAGTTGAACGTTAGTGCATGCTGTATTCCCGTTAGCGCTGAGTTGGCATCAAGTTGCTGTCTTCGTGGTATCAATAACTCGCTAGGAAACCTGCCGTAAGCCTGTGAACTTCTGGCACGCCGCCATTTTACATGAAACTGTGTCCCAAACCGTGTCCACTTAATGTAAATGACGTAGGAGTGGTACCAGGCCTTCTGCCAGCTATCTGACAAGGGTTCAAAGGTCACGAATATGCAATGCGCGTGGGCGCGACTGGCAGACGGCCTGGGAACGAGGCTAGGTAATTACATGTCCACATGTCAGGTTTGTTTTCAGACAACACACATTATTGTTGTCGTCTTGTAAAAGTCATGTTGGAATATTGTGAATTATTCCATGGGAGGCCGGGAATAAGCACAACAGTGACCAATAGGATTGCAGTATGATTCTACAGAATAATGATCTATATCCACCATCAATACATTGTTATCAGTCATGCACCACACACGAGAGGCACACAGACATACGTACCTGCTCTTGAGGAAGAGAGACGATCCAGAGCACCTGAGCTTCCCCTCAGCCAAGATCGCTATCCTGTCTCCCAATAGGTCAGCCTCATCCCTACAATACAATGTAGAGATACAGCTAACAGATCTAGACTAGCTAAATATCAGCAGGCAAACATCTTGGAAACAGGCTTCCCATGTTATAGATCAAAGTAGGGGTGTAATGTTCAACAGCTAGTGCAATGTATGTATGGCTGCTCCAGTGGTGTGTGGTACTGCTCACATGTGATGCGTGGTGAGGAGCACGGTCCTGCCTTGCTTGTGTTTCACCAGCAGGTCCCATGTGGCTCTCCTGGCATAAGGGTCCATGCCAGACGTGGGTTCATCCAGGACCACAACCTCAGAACCTCCTACCAGGGCTATGCCAACACTGTGGTGTGTGTGTGTGTGTGTGTGTGTGTGTGTGTGTGTGTGTGTGTGTGTGTGTGTGTGTGTGTGTGTGTGTGTGTGTGTGTGTGTGTGTGTGTGTGTGTGTGTGTGTGTGTGTGTGTGTGTGTGTGTTCAGTTGCTAAGCAAGTTAATTGCATCACTATAGCTATAGCTGAGAAAATCAAATCTCTCCAGTACCTGAGCTTCCTCTTCATGCCTCCAGAGAGTTTGCTAGCTGGGATGTTCCTCTTGTCCAGCAGGTGCAGGTCGGCCATCATTGCCGTCACCTCCTCTTTCACACGCTCACTACCCCACACACCCTGAGAGGAGGAAGGGTAGGTAGCATCGTAATGCAGTATGGATGAGAGAATGGTTAGCCTCGTTCCCAGGCCTTCCCGGTTTTCTGTTCTTCAGTTTGTAATACGCAGAAGCAGAAAAACCACCAAAACGTAAGTGTTGAGAACAAGAGCCAGCAGACCTGCTAACTTCACATGTACGTAGTCTGCAGATACTTATGTAGTCATGCAGTATGCCATATTTAGGCATGGAATATGCATGGTAATGCTGAAGCTACTGACGTGTAGATATTCCAAGACTGGTCAAATGCAGCAAGACTTAACTGATTATAAGCTAAATTGAATGGAATGCAATCATTCCCAAGGCGGAAATAATTAATGTCACGTGGTGTGTATCCTTTTATAAAGGCTTTTACTGTGTTTTATAAGCTTCAGAAAAGTTAAACAGAACTCTACAGAGTGAACAATGGATAGAGAAAGGCTCTGTGCTGTAAATTTAAACTTGTGTATGTTCTTCAGAAGCGTTACAGTACAGTTTATACTGAGCGCTTACCGCTAATTGTTTCTGTGTGCCGTCTTTAGCTTTTCTCGTTGACAGCAAGGTGCAGCTCTAGAAGTGCCTCGATATTTATGAAGCCTAAGGTCCGCTGCACCTCCGTAGTTAGTGTTGTATTTCTACTTCCAAGCGTTCAGAAGAAAACGTGGCCAATAACTCGATTTCACGATCGAGGCGATCGACGACCATCTTGGCTTCTGGCACTCATCACGCTCCGCCCGTTGATAGCCTCCGGACAAAACCACATAATTAGTAGGGGGAGGCCCCAACCTAACCACAGACCGGATACAAGAGCTATGGCTATTTGGCCGTGGGCTTTGTAAAGCTAAAGCGTATTCATGACGCGTATTCGCGTCTATCGCGCTTTGCGTAGTGCGCGTACATGACGCGTATACGCGTCTATCGCCTATAATCGGTTAAGATCATCATAAATGCTATGGCAGATATAGCATCGCAGAACGGTATAACCACGAATAACTCCATGTGTGGATACTTGAACATTTGCCTGTGTAATATTGAACTAGAATTATGACACAACCCATTATTTGACTTATACAGCACATGCTAGTATACATGCACATACCTTGAGCCTCGTGAAGAAGCTGAGATGCTCCGAGACAGTCAGGCGGTCAAACAGCACATTGTGCTGAGGACAGATGCCCAGGCTCTCGCGAATCTGGTCCATGTCTCCAAGGATGTCATAGCCATTGACAAGAGCAGTGCCCGAGGTGGGTGTGTACAGACCTGTGTGGTGCGTGTGTGTGTGTGTGTGTGTGTGTGTGCAGTGGGTGGGTGGGTGTGAGTGTGTGTGTGTGTGCAGTGGGTGGGTGGGTGTGAGTGTGTGTGTGTGTGTTTGTGTGTGTGTATTTTATGAGCGTATTGTGCGTGTGTGTTGCATTGACTGACAAATTGTTGGTGAGTCAGACAGTGCAGTTCGTTGACCAATCAGAGAGTTGCTTGCACAGGAGGAAATGGTCTCCGAAAACAAAGAATGTACACGTACATGTACGTACGAGGTGCATTCTCCCATGCTTGCATGTACGTACGAGGTGCATTCTCCCATGCTTGCATGTACGTACGAGGTGCATTCTCCCATGCTTGCATGTACGTACGAGGTGCATTCTCCCATGCTTGCATGTACGTACGAGGTGCATTCTCCCATGCTTGCATGTACGTACGAGGTGCATTCTCCCATGCTTGCATGTACGTACGAGGTGCATTTCTCCCATGCTTGCATGTACGTACGAGGTGCATTTCTCCCATGCTTGCATGTACATACGAGGTGCATTCTCCCATGCTTGCATGTACGTACGAGGTGCATTCTCCCATGCTTGCATGTACGTACGAGGTGCATTCTCCCATGCTTGCATGTACGTACGAGGTACATTCTCCCATGCTTGCATGTACGTACGAGGTGCATTTCTCCCATGCTTGCATGTACGTACGAGGTGCATTTCTCCCATGCTTGCATGTACGTACGAGGTGCATTCTCCCATGCTTGCATGTACGTACGAGGTACATTCTCCCATGCTTGCATGTACGTACGAGGTACATTCTCCCATGCTTGCATGTACGTACGAGGTACATTCTCCCATGCTTGCATGTACGTACGAGGTGCATTCTCCCATGCTTGCATGTACGTACGAGGTGCATTCTCCCATGCTTGCATGTACGTACGAGGTGCATTCTCCCATGCTTGCATGTACGTACGAGGTGCATTCTCCCATGCTTGCATGTACGTACGAGGTGCATTTCTCCCATGCTTGCATGTACGTACGAGGTGCATTCTCCCATGCTTGCATGTACGTACGAGGTACATTCTCCCATGCTTGCATGTACGTACGAGGTACATTCTCCCATGCTTGCATGTACGTACGAGGTACATTCTCCCATGCTTGCATGTACGTACGAGGTGCATTCTCCCATGCTTGCATGTACGTACGAGGTGCATTCTCCCATGCTTGCATGTACGTACGAGGTGCATTCTCCCATGCTTGCATGTACGTACGAGGTGCATTCTACCATGCTTGCATGTACGTACGAGGTGCATTCTCCCATGCTTGCATGTACGTACGAGGTGCATTCTCCCATGCTTGCATGTACGTATGAGGTGCATTCTCCCATGCTTGCATGTACGTACGAGGTACATTCTCCCATGCTTGCATGTACGTACGAGGTGCATTCTCCCATGCTTGCATGTACGTACGAGGTGCATTTCTCCCATGCTTGCATGTACGTACGAGGTACATTCTCCCATGCTTGCATGTACGTACGAGGTACATTCTCCCATGCTTGCATGTACGTACGAGGTACATTCTCCCATGCTTGCATGTACGTATGAGGTGCATTCTCCCATGCTTGCATGTACGTATGAGGTGCATTCTCCCATGCTTGCATGAAATTCAAGTGGTTCGATTCACGTCTGTGTTCACCATCAGACCTGGTTAGGATAGTCAGGCTGGACCAACACTACAACGTGGTCATATGCATAGAGACAGTGAACTGATGTCTGAACAGCCAGCGAAACCCTTACTAACCCTAAGGCCCTGATAAGTCTAGCTGTAGTGATCGAGTATACATTGGTAACTGAGACCTCCAGGAAAACTGGCCATATGTATTGATGGATATCTGAAACAAAACTTTATCTATCTATCTATCTATCTATCTATCTATCTATCTATCTATTTATCTATCTAACTTGTCAATGGCCATGCAGCCACATGCACGCCCAACCTGTGAGGATGGACATGGTGGTGGTCTTCCCAGCTCCGTTGTGTCCCAGCAGAGCAGTGATCTGTCCCTTGTACATGTTCAGGCTAAGCTCATCCACGGCCACCTTGCGCTGCTCCTGCTGACGTTTCCTTGAGCCACTGAAGAACCTAGACAGGAAGGACTGAGGAGGGAGAGTATGCAGAATTCTATAACTAGTATGTGCACATACATCACTACAGTAGCTGTATACGTACATACATATCTGCTAGTCCTGACAGTTGCAGTTAGCCTTTATATAACTAAGTGATAGCAAATGTACTTGTGGCAAATACAACGAAGTGAAAAACTGGCACCACTCGGTTTAAATTTGTACGACACTATAATTATTATAACACATG
>OZ007508.1:3674229-3714229 GCA_963931865.1 Axinella damicornis | reverse complement strand
AACCACCTGAAGATACGGACTAGACGGGCACCGTAACGATCAGAGCTTCTCCGTATCCACATCGTCCGCATGCCTGTCGAGTCCATGGTGGGACCATTGAAGTTTCGTATTCGGCTTTTTCAGCAATTCTCCTGCGTAGAGGAGTGCCCATATGTGTGGTCTATGGAGGAAATAACGTAATATTCACTTGGTCCCACGACGGACTCGCACATCGTGTAGACGATGCAATCACAGAGCAACTTGACGACGACGGTGCCTGTCCAGTGACTCCAGTCCCTGTATCTACAGCTAGCTTCTCCTGTGCTGATGCTTACATTTTCAGGTAGAGTAATTTTGCAAACATTATATGCACACCTGCAAATCTTTACAACAACACACCATCCCAGCTGCACTGAAATTTAATCATACTTTGAGTACGGAGATTGAATGTCATTGGAGCACGTGGATACCAGAGGCATGTCCCATCCATGTGAGGGCACTTTGTTGTAACCAATCCTATAGCTACTGTACAAAGCATACCCTAACAGCCGTGGTAACATTGAGCGATTTTCCCGACTTCCACTCCACGATGGACAGGCCGACAATATTCTCAAGGTGAAGAAACCCCTCTGACAGGTAGAAGCTGTGGGAGGAATAAAACAATGTTGTGCAGAAGACCTGCAGTAAATGCAATAGGAACTCAAGGATCTGGTCACATGGCTGGGCATTGCACAATAACTAGATACCGCATAGTTTCATAGCAGTGAATCCTTGCCAATGTCCTGGCATGGCGGTGCAGCCCTGGTTCATGCATTTCTAGGTGAGTCTGATCTCTCATGGATAAGTTATTATCCCACCAAGTGACGGTCCTCGTGCTACTATACACCACCCCTAGCTCCGCTGGAAGCTCCACTCTCTCAAACAAACAGTCTTGAGCCCCAGTGGCTCCAAACGAGGCAGTTGAGGGGTGTTCATGCCACAAGGCAACACCCTGCTCAGAGACATTAGTCCCTACCGTATAACTATTCCAAATTTGGACAAGCTACCATGGGTAGTAGTGTGTGTGTGTGTGGTTCACTTGGGACAGTCCCACTGACTTGCCTAATATGGGGCTGTATACCTAGCTGCAAATCTGAACTCAGTTTCACAGTGTGCCTAATTACGTAATCGGCGAGGCACCCTAATTTATTTGTTTGAGTGTAATCACAGCATTAGTCTTACCCATACAAATTGCACAATATGGTACACATACGACTGTGCCCTTAGCCTCGTTCCCAGGCTCTCGTTCTCGAAAGGGAGAAGAGAGCCTGGGAACGAGGCTACTGTGCCCCCTGATTTCACCACTCACATCTATGACATTTGATTGAGCAGCTGAACTCACTTGCTAACCCTGGGACCAGCCAGCTGGAAGGTGGACGCAGCCTGCTCCATGAACTAAGTGTTTCGCCCCCCCTCCCCCCCTCCCCTCCTCCCCCCCCCCCTCCTCCCCCTCCCCCCCCCCCCCCCCCCCCCCCGACTAGCTTAGTTGACTGAGCAGCTGAACTCACTTGCTAACCCTGGGACCACCCAGCTGGAAGGTGGATGCCGCCTGCTCCGTGAACCAAGTGTTTCGCCGCCCGACTTCATGACGAAAACGAAGGGTGTACTCAACTGCATCACCCTCAAGGTTGTCGAACACAATACCTGGCAAAGAAGACAGACACTCTGAGAATACTACAAAGTCAGGTTGCTATGGTCGAGCAGTTGAGAGGCTAGGCTGTGTGGGCTTCCTGTCCTTAGTTGAGTGGTGAGGAGTGAACACTCTAATTGTAACGTCCCAAACTCCCTGACCAGTACAGTGAAGAGCAGTCAGGGTTTTTGACAGGAAGCACGGCCGATCAGTGCTCATTGTGCTGAAATATAGAAGCTAAGGGCATAACACTATTAGCTGCAGCATCCAATTTTTCTCAATTACACAAGGGCCAAAGAACCATCCAACTAGACTACTTGTTTATTGTGAAATAATAATTCAATTGCCATCCACCAAAGCTCCTTATGGCAAGTGGTATAATCAGTTAAGAAGCCCACGCTGGGCTCAACAGAACCCACAGCGGTCTCCACCACTTGCATTACAGACCACTAAGGCATGCATTTTAAATCCTCACATGCAAGGAGTTCTGTGGCTGCTTGACAACGCAGGGTTACGCTACGTAGTTTGATGCTCCCCAGTACTAGCCTCGTTCCCAGGCCCACAAGCTTGACAACGCAGGGTTACGCTACGTAGTTTGATGCTCCCCAGTACTAGCCTCGTTCCCAGGCCCACAAGCTTGACAACGCAGGGTTACGCTACGTAGTTTGATGCTCCCCAGTACTAGCCTCGTTCCCAGGCCCACAAGCTTGACAACGCAGGGTTACGCTACGTAGTTTGATGCTCCCCAGTACTAGCCTCGTTCCCAGGCCCCACAAGCTTGACAACGCAGGGTTACGCTACGTAGTTTGATGCTCCCCAGTACTAGCCTCGTTCCCAGGCCCACAAGCTTGACAACGCAGGGTTACGCTACGTAGTTTGACGCTCTCTAGTACTAGCTTCAAACCCAGGCCCAAATGCTGAATGCGGAAGGGGGCCTGGTGACACTTGGCAAAATTACTGTATGTGCTGAGGGTTGATTTCGGGTAGGCGAAATACGTTCATCCATTGCCAATTTACTGCATAGTAATTACATTCCTTGCCACGTGAAAAGTGTAGGCGTCTGGTAAAAACCGCTGTTCTAGCCTTCAAGATTCACCTCTGGTCGCTCCTTGGCAAGGACATTTTAATCACCAACTGCTACCTGCAGCGTGAATTCGAATGCATCCAAGTAAGGAATGTAATCGCTTACACAATTATGCTGACTGAGCACATACGAGAATTTTGCCAGGCCCTCTTCCACATTCTGCGTGTGGGCCTGGGTATGAGGCTACCACAAAGCTTGATTACACCATTGGTATATGTACATAAGTTCGGCATGAACACACATCACTTGTTTCATATACCTGCTCCTCCAATGAAACACCCGCTCTCAACCGGAATTCTAATGGGAAAGGGTTGTAGGTTATTTCGACCAATGGCATCAATCCTCTCAATGATTTCTTCCTCCGTGTCCACGGGAACAAGACTCCCACCATAAAAGGAATTCGGTAGCTTACTCTGGATCAGCTCCACTAGAGAGTCCGCTACATGAGGAGAAACAGCAGGAGAGGAGGGAGGGAGGGAGGGAGGGAGGAGTGGAGGGAGGGAGGGAGGGAGGGATGGAGGGAGGGAGGGAGGGATGGAGGGAGGGAGGGAGGGAGGGAGGGATGGAGGGAGGGAGGGAGGGAGGGAGGGAGGGAGGGAGGGAGGGAGGGAGGGAGGGAGGGAGGGAGGGAGTGGAGGGAGGAAGGGATGGTGGGAGGGAGGGAGGGAGGGAGGGAGGGAGGGAGGGAGGGAGGGAGGGAGGGAGGGAGGGAGGGAGGGATACATGTACATCATTCTTCTGCTATGGCGAAGTTCAACAAAAAGCAGGTTTAGACACGGGGCCACAGTTACCAAATTGCCAGACGCAATGCCACTTTAGTTGGTTGGTTGTTTCTCCCCTCAGGCAAAAAAGTACTCAGAGTGGCAATTTGGTACATGTACTTGCAGGGATTCTAGCCTTTATATGCCGTCAAAACCACTTCCCTATCCCCCCCTAGGCCCTCTCGCTACCTCCGTTTCAGCTCTGCGCATGGGCGCTGCACCACAGACGTCCTCTTGGTGGACGTGGGTACCCACAGCCCACTCACTGCCTGTACCTTCAAGCGATTCGACCCAGCCAAGTGTTTTCTGATGTGATATACGCTCAGTAATGAGAGATCTGCCCCACAACTGCAGAGCTTCTTGGTAGGAGGACGCGCTTCTTCCACGACCTCGGATCGTCAACGCGCTCATCAACCTTCATTGCACGTGTCCATTACTCGTGCACTTCCGTATATCTTATTACTTGGACCGTATACCTCCGTATACTACTCACACGTCATTATGACGTCATGGTTGGTTGTTGGTTCACAGGTCAAGGCAAAAAGGGGGATTGCGTCGGCAAAAAAGTGAACGGTGGCCCCGTGGGTTTAGGCATACACCTGCCTGAATGCAATATGCTTTCCAACTAAGCACATATACATCATACATTACGAACACAAGTGACTTGTGTCCAGCTCACGTGTTTGGTTTCTGGGGGCATAGAAGATGGTGTAGTTCTGCATGCTGGACACAGTCAGCGTGTCCGAGTCGAATGTCACAAAGCATCTCTCCTCCGCACGGAAACGTGGGATCCCAAACCTGGAAGGGATCAGGAGAAAATTCAGGATGGAAGGTATATATGTAGCAATAATACGTGTACATAAGTGGATGCAATACATTCCATACTTCCGTAATCTCCCAATAATACACCCAGCAGAGACGTACGCAGCGTACAAGCAACTGAGGCAGTTGCCTCCATCAAAAGTTCACTATTGTGGGCGTGTCCTCTAAGCAACATGTGCTGGATGGTACGCATGTCATATAGGTACGTATTCTGGATTACAGTCTCGCTGCATGTGAGATATTACTATGTTTTCGAAAATACCCGAAAGACAGTACGGAACCAGTGGAAAGCATGAAGTTGCTGTGAGAGCCCTTGGCCGTCCTGACGACTGAAAATAATGGCAAAAAATTGTCAGCGCTTTGCGCAGTTACCTACAACTTCTGCAGACATACGAAGTGCCTCCAGTATCATACCGCCGAGGTAGGCAAAATTCCTGGCTACGCCCTTGCCATGGGCCTTCAAAAACTGGGGTGGGCTTTTTTTCAAGTCAGTTCATATTCAAATCCAACCAGGAGTTGTGAACGTTTGGACTGCAGTTCTGTAGATTTTCTTATTGCACGACCGTGACTTCGGCCTGGAAGGGGCCTCGTTGCTCTCCCTCAGCACTGCCCACACACAATTATGCTCAAATTTCATCAGTATGCACATGGTGGGTGGGCACATATTTTAGTTTCGTGGGTGGGCATACTTTCATGCAATGACGACCATGGCTAATGCAATTGCTGACACAATGCCCCCCCCCCCCCCCCCAAAAAAAAAAACACTACCTGGTTTGGTGATGTCACTATCCAGTCTATAACAAGGGGTGGGCTTATTTTTGAGGGTGCCACTTACGTACATTTCTATGCTGAGAAACATTTCACCAGGATTGCACAAGAGGATGGTCGAGAGGCTAATATAGCATGAAGCTAAATCGAGTACTACATTCGCCTGAAGATCATACCTGCATGAACTATTTCTGTGTAGTGCACAGGTGCAAGAGGTACGCAGTTATTGGGTGTATATAGAGCACTATTTCTGGCGCTACATTTCCCAGGAGAAAGGATAGCACACTATGCACATTACGGAAAGTAAGCCGCAATTCATCTTGTATGGCTTTGTACAGCAACGTCTTTTCATCAATGGGCTCTGCACATACCTCAGTCCAATGATGAAGAGCACTGCCAGTGGAGGGATGACGAGCTCAAAGATTGTGCCAATGGGGCGCCGAATCTGGTGTGTGTGTGTGTGTGTGCATGTGTGTGTGTGTGTGTGTGTGTGTGTGTGCATGTGTGTGTGCGTGTGTTTATGTGTGCATGTGTGTGCGTGTGTGCATGCATGCATGAAATTGTGTGTGTGTGTGCGTGTGTGCTCACTTGAGCGCTAGTGTGTGCGCAAATGTTTGTGCATCCAAACGTTGTATTGGTACTGCAGCTGCTAGGGATGACCATGCTGCAGAATGGCCAGAGTCCATCCCTGTGACTTTCACTCCGGGAATTATTACAGAGATAATCACAAAGGTAGGCAACACCTAGACTACGTAGTTCCCAGGCACTCCCACAAGCTGGGCGATGGCCTGGGAGAGAGGCTAGGCAACACCCATTTCAAAACTATAAACGGTCACCAACTCACAAGGCATGGAGTGAATCCCTGTTCAATCCTATGTTGTTAGTGTTTCTGTAGCACAGTTTGCATAACATTGGAGTAGGTGGGGGTTTTGCAACCACTCTAAGTTGCCAGTATTTTCGCTTTCAACTTTTGCCAGCTGCTATTGTGGGTTGTATTGAGACCGTCTGATTTGAGTGCCCTTGGGGGGAAAATGGCTTGGCAACTTTTTTAAAAACTTCTACTGTCAGAAGAGGGAGGGGGAGTCTCGGAGAGTTGTGTACACAGCAATTGAAGTCCATGGAATTTCAGAGGCATGAATCTGATTGGTTGATTGCTACGCGATTGCATTGTGGCATATCGAGAAATACTAGTAGCAATTCATTCAAAGGACTTTCATACGGTACAGTCAAAGAGAGACAGTTGGAGCCATGAGAGGTTGTTTCCATCCCGACTGGCAATGGAACACCGATAACAGTTGTGGCTGTCTGCCGCTTGCATTCGATCCCTTGCACGGTGAGAGAGTAAGCCTATTAATTTATGCTCAGCGTTTCAAACACTCAACTTCCAGGTCTTGAAACATCTCTTACACACAGTGCTAGGAACTCACGTCTCACACACGCTAGTCTCGTACCCAGACTCTTTCCTGTGTGCGCATTAAGAGGAAATGAGGCTGGGTACAGGGCTACCTAGGCCATACGTAGTAGAGTAGCACAACCACTGGCAAAGTGCTGGAAATGCACCCCCTTGAGATCTCCACAGCACCTTCAATTACCACTTAGGGAACCATCGTGCAAACTGTAGCCCATAATAGATTCCGTAAGCAGCCGCCCCCTCTCCCTTTGTGTGCGGAGTCTGGTACCAAGGCTACAACACACATGAGTCTCGCCCACATCCAAACTAGCTCCTAAGCTCTTGGAGCATTATACTAGTACTAGTGTCGCGAAGTCAAACCTAGTCTGGCTGGCTGCACGAGACTATCACTCAGCTCACCTGCAGTTTGAAGTTCTTCCACACCAGAAGCATGAACTGCCGACATCGTTGAGAACAACACCCCATACTCCTGGCCGGGGGAACCAGACCACGGATTAGCCTTCAACGGTACGGTTCAAGGATGACTGAGTGTGTATTGACAAGAGTGTATAACACTCTTGGTATTGAGTACGAAGCAAGGAGCCTGACGGTCACATGTATACAGCTTGAGATTGACGTAATTGGCTGTAATTCATGACGGAGTCTTATATAACGCAAGTATGTGCACTGCACAGTGTGTAATTCATGACATAGTCTTATATAACGCAAGTACAAACAAACTGTGCAGGCACATGAATCCTGATGTGTAAGGAATTGCCGTGATTAACGTTGTGAATAATTATGGTATCAGGAGTGTACCTCGTGACTGGGTTGTAATAGCACCTAGTCTGAGTCCCAGGCCCAACCCCGTGTGTCTGGGAACCAGACAAAATAGCACCTGGTGCATAATAAGGTGCAGACAGAGGAAGAAGCTTCTTTTTTTGTTTGTTCTGTTTGTCTAGCTATACTATAGTAGCATTGGATAATAGAGATGTAACTATAGTTAGTTGCTATGGGATCTATTATGTGCGCTGTGGAATCTATGTATAGCCAAGGAATTTAATTGTAAAGTTTAGTAACATGAGTAACCTGAATACATGTCTTTGAACTTTGCAGAGTAGGACTATGCCTTTCAGAAGGCCAGTATATTATCAATACACGGTTGTAGTACTATAGACTAGTACTAGCTCTAGATCGTGATATCCCAAGTTATAATATAGCACTAGATCGATGGCGCAACAATGCATGTTTGTCTCCTATTGCTCTAAACCCGCCAACCATGATGGCACTCTTGGCGTTTTAACTGCATTCCTTTTTGAGATAGGCCTACACAGTGTTCAGGTAGCTGGTCAATGAGTGACTGGTCTGGATGACTGGATGTGAGGCGACAGCATCAGTGCAGTGCTTGGGAATGTCTGGCTTGCCTAACACATGCTGATTGAACTATGGGTGGTCCCATGCACCCACAAGAGTCCAGATCAACCATACTAGGCCAGGAGAATGGTGTGAAGGGGAATTCGAGTAATTACCTCACATGACAAATTATACAAGCTAGCTATAGTTCCCGTCTTCATGCAGCATCGTTCCCAGGCTCCTCCCCAGCTTTTTGTCGCATACTGTACACTATACGACAAAATGCTGGGGAGGAGCCTGGGAAGGAACAAGGCTAGCATCAAGTGCATGTGCCCTTTCACAGCATGGTCTCCATACTGCATGGAGAGCAGAACTGCACAAAAGATCTGCAGCAAACAGCTGCAGTGCATGATGGATCGAGATCTGCTTGATCAGTAGCTAAAACCAGTGGTTCTTGCTTTACTCAAAGTGGTTTTCCCCCCTGTATAGGTGATCAGGAAAAGGTGCTCTGGCAACCATATTCAGCACTGATTATGTCATGGACTTCAATAATAGCAGAGCCATGCACTGCAGCCACTTTGCTTATGTTTATCAACTTGCTAGATATGCGTGATATAGATATCCATCAGCATAGAAAAATGATATGTGCATTAAACTTTTACACCATTGATGTACTGCCCACACATGAACGGAACCAATTAATTTCCTATGCACTCACTCCAGGAACACCATGCTCCCACCCCACCCCCCACCCTCATGCTCCCCCCAGCCCCACCCCTCCCCCATGCTCCCACCCCAGCCCCTCCCCTCATGCTCCCACCCCACCCAGTCCCTCCCCCCATGATCCCACCCCTGCCCAGCCCCCATGCTCCTACCCTAGTCCCACCCCCACCCCAGCCCCTCCCCCTATGCTCCCACCCAGCCCCTCCCCCCATGCTCCCACCCAGCCCCTCCCCCCATGCTCCCACCTCCATGCTCCCACCCCCACCCCAGCCCCTCCCCCTATGCTCCCACCCAGCCCCTCCCCCCATGCTCCCACCCAGCCCCTCCCCCCATGCTCCCACCCCACCCGCTACTTACCCTGGCGGTGAAAGGATTCAGCTAGGGTAAAGTTAGGGTGAGGGCTCACCTCACCTTAACCTCACCCGAGCTAAACCTAACCCGAATGACTTGGACGCAACTGGACTCGCTTTTTATACCCGCAGAAGCATGTCGGCGACGCGTGGCCAGCTACTGTGCACGCGCCGGTAACCGGTAACCCTATGATCTGATTGGTTGGGATTCGCGTAGCCTTCAATTTTTGGCGGGAACGCCTTGTGCACGCGTACACTGTAAACAGTGATGAGCGTGATTCTGTCTCTGTTGTTTCTCTTCGGACACCAATGCCGTTGGCCTTCTCCGGTAAGCCCTCTGCCATTGGCGCTCCCTCTTGTTGCTGCCCTTGTAGTTCGACTCCGAATGCTGTACCATAGGCAAGCTAGCTAGTAGGTTGGTACCCCGACACCATGACGCTTGGAATAAGGCTTAGCGTCAAGGAACAAGGCCGAGGTTTATGCTGGGCTGAGACTCCATTTCTGTATAGTCCATCTAGTCGAAGGTATACTGAATTCGAAGTGAAGGGAGAGAATGTGAGAAGGAGAGGGAAGCAAAAGGAGAAGGCAGAGAGGATGTCTGAGGATGCTAATTCAAGTTAATTAGCAATAATAATTATTAAATTGTTCCAGAATTCCCAGATCAGCTGATGTCATGGTATATCCTCACTTCCAGGCTGCATGGGAAGGAGCTAGCCTATAATTACATAGTACAAAGACTAGAAGCCCCCCTAGGTCATGCATGGTGCCACTCGAATTGCATCTCACATTTTTATAAAATAACTATCTACCTAGTCATGCCCAGAGCCTTGATGGTCTTCTTGGTACTCTATTGAAATTACTCCAGCCTCAACGATCACGTTCCCATGCACCAGACTCTATTACGCATGATTGTGGACATGGCACTGATTTCAGAATACATGTGATATGGTTATACAGTCATGTACAGTATTATAGGGCTACTTCATCACATAGATCATAAATTCCTGTCAGATAATGTTGACGGTGCTGACGCCAAAGGCAGATGAGCTAGTAGCGACATTGGACACTCTGGGAAAGAAAGAAAACAGTGCAGAGGAGCAACAAAAAAGACCATTGGCTCAAATTTCACACACACAATGAAAACAAATTGAAGGGGGGGGCAATTCAATACTTGTGGGCTAGACTACTTCTGAGGGGGTCTGGGCTCGAGAATAGTTGCAGGCTTGAAGCAGTACTAGTCTGTTGAGCCAGACCATTCCCTCACAGTACAGGAAGTTGTGGGTGGAGTAAACTGAATGAGGCCAGCACATATTCAAGCTTGCGAGCCAGGCTCGGCCCACAACAGATTGTAATCCTCTAGTAATGACAGGGTTTAGGAAGCAACTTTATTTTTTTGGGAGGAGGGAGGAGTTCAGCACTTGTGGGCATGTGGGCATGCATCTGCGTACGAACGTGTGCAAATACACAACTGCGCTGTAATTTAGATGTACAAGAATTGCAAGGATAGATGTATATAGATCACTGTTAACCACGAACGGGATTTACCGTGAATAAGCAGGCATTGATTATCCAAGGTGAGCATATAAAGAACAATGCCAGAACAAAATGCCAGACCTACTGCTGGCTCCTGAATGGTGCATGCAGTCTCTGCACATGCAGAGTCTTCCAACAGTAGCCATACCTTTGAATTGTGTGGAGATGTTAACCCATTGCTGCCAACAGTAGCCATACCTTTGAACTGTGTGGAGATATTAACCCATTGCTGCAGCTGAACCCTCATTCCTTTAGCACCCAGTTCAACGTTCAAACCCCTCTCCATACATCCCTGCACAAATATACACAGTCAACAGAAGTGGATGATGGCATGAGTGCATAGCATCCAGATGAAGTCATGGAAATGATAGTGTGCTGAGGCAAAGAGCCCGGTACTGTACTGTGGTACTAAAAAAGAAAGCACAAAATGCCACAAAGCCAGAAGAATGGGATTTTCCAGGATGTTTGGCGATAATTTTATGGAGAGCACATCATAGGATCGTTGCAGCACATGACAAGCAATGTTGGTGAACGGCCGGCCAGTGAGTTTACTGAAGCGGTATACGAGCAGCACTGGAATAAACATGTTTCCAGGGTGACGATAATTGCACTCCTAGGTGACAAAATGTGAGCACAGGAAATTACCGATAACACAGGTACCAGACGATCAAGATCGGTAAATCGGTTTGTGTGTGAGCCACACTGCTTCTTCCGGGTGAAGCCAGTAAGTCTTCGAACCAGATGCAACTTCCAGAGCAAGAACGAGCTTATCGAGCGGTGTTATGAGCTAATGATTGGCAAGACAATCTGCTCAAGTGATCTTGCTACCACAAACATGTACGATCGTTAGGCCAGCGGTCCATTCTACATACCAGAAGTATTTCCTGCTGAGAGAGTTTCCCCACTCCTCCCTCCAGTCTGATGAGCCAGTCGGAGCAGAACACATATGCCAGATGGTGCTTCAGTCTCCTCCTCTGGTAGCCCAGTGGTAGCCATGACAACAGACCCCACCCACTGCTTAGCAGCGCCTGGAGATGGAGTCAGAGTAGGAGTGAAGATTGCTCCAGCTAGAACCACCACAATTAGTATTTTGTAGCCTCATTTCCGGGCCCACCAAGCTCGTCATTGCTGTACTGCAGCGACGAACAGTGCAGCTGGGTGAAGCCTGGGAACGAGGCTAATATTTTTGCATTCAGAAATACATGGAATGAAGAACCCAAGCTACACTAACATGCAATACAAAGCTAGAACATTTTTAGCCTCGTTCCCACACGTTCATCAGAAGTGGCGGCATAACAACCGGAAGGCATAGAAGCAATAACCATGTGAACAACATTTGATATACAGTCTATCTATCTATGCTTTATACCGAGGGGCAACCGCACTCCTGGTAGCCGCGATGCAACCCCGGTTGGGACTCGCCGTAGCGCAAGCTAAGTATTGCAATTCGTTCCAATTAACGCACATGCCACGTGGCAACCACGCTCAGTCGATCGCGAGCAAAAATGGCGACCAAAAGGAAGACAAGACATTATTACAGCACTCACAACTTAGCCAGCACGGTGTATAAGCGTCAGTGAACGCCAGCGATCACGGCTGTGAGGTCAGAATTTCCATGTGCCTTTCCTAAGAACGGTACTGCCACCGGAAGTCGAAGAGAGCGCTCGAGCAATGGCGGCCAACGGCGAGACAGAAGCGCTCATATCTCCACCACCAAGGTGAGTTTCAGCACCAACTTTTTACGTTCAGGTCAGGCCGTAATAGCGTGTAGTCAGAACCTCCATAGGCCAATCCTAAGTACTCGAACATTATATATATATTTATATTATATTGCGCAGCACAATTTTTCCCCTACCAGGAGTGTAACTATGTGAATACAAACTCACTAGGTGGTTCAACGGTAGCTTCCCGAGTGAAAACGGAAGGTCAGGGTTGTTCCGAACTACTCTTTGCAGCTCCCTCAAGTCCTGAGAACGTCCTTCCAACAGCTGAGATAGGTAGAACATATTTCAGTGGCATAATACGCTATGCTCAATCAGGTTGAGTAGCCTTCTGACTTCTACCAGAGTCCTCTTCATAAGTTATCCATATCAGTATTTGGTTTTGTTTGCCTGAGATGTATGTACATCTTGTCTCATGGCATAGAAGGGTAAGCCACACAGCATTATTACAACGAGCCACTTTCACTACAGGCTGAGCATTCATTCGCTATCGTGTTGGCGCTAGCGTACATCCACCATTGTATTCTACACTGGAGGGGGACACATGGCGTCACATTCACCAATCGAGAGAATATTTCACATGCCAATGTATATAAGCAATTCCATGGCTATGCACAACCATATTACCGGTATTGGCAGCCTTTGCATTTGCCTGTAGCTAGTTGGCTAAACACTAAGGTTGAATACTTGAACCCTCAATATGCAGAAGTCTGCCAAGCTCAACCCCCCCCCCCCCCCCCCCCCCCCCCCCCCCCTGTGGCATTCGCTTTAGTACAGTGCACGTGCATGACAGTTTTCCCTTCAGTGGTCTTGCAAGCTCTCATCCCTCACTATGTCTGCATGGCCAGGCATAGTTCACTGACAGCTTTGTGCGCTTAAGAATCTTATGTAGTGGAAACCGCACTGGTAGCCAGTGCAAGCTTACAGCTCATTCCAATTAATGCACATGTCATGTGACGACCATGCTGAATTGATCTAGTCAAAGGTAGCACTCACTTCCGCTTCAGCTACTGCTCTCTGTTTGTATGCAATTACAGCCCCACCCATTCTGGAAGGTATGTTTCAACCTCTGCCCAACGTTCTTGAACATTCTTTGCTGAGTTTGAGGTTCGGAGGTTGCAGTGAAATACAAAGGTCCCACGTCACAAGTCGTTACGCACACACAGACACACATTAAATCTGTATTGATAACATACCTGCTCCTTCAGGTTTTCTAACAAACGCAGCTGTTCCCTGGAGGCACTCTGCTTGACGTCATCTGCCAAGGTCCTAAACTGTTGCACTCTAGAATCGTAACGAGCTCTAGAAAATAGTTTCTTCTGCTCAGTGGTCAGGAAATGGGAGCTCAGCAACCACTGGGGAAACACAAACCTGCACAAAAATAATACCCTGTTTCCACATGTCACAAAGAGCACCCACCTGCACAGTGCCTCCCCTCCTCCCCCCTCTTCCCCCTCCTCTCCCCTTTCCTCCCCCCTTCTCTCTCTCTTTCCCCCCCCCCCCCCCCCTTCTCCCCCTCTTCCCCTCCTCTCCCCCCCTCCCCCTCTCTCCCCTCCCCCCCTTCCTAGTTTTGTTGAGAAAAGTCACTAGATTCTTAGCCTCATTCCCAGGCTATTCCCACTGCCTGTTTTTGATCACTTGGTGTATGCAAAGTATGGCATACTGCAAGCGATCAAGTGATGGGAATGACCCGGGAACTGCTCAACCATAACACCTGAACTATGACACTATGACACTATAAGCTCACGCAAGGAGTGCAGCATAGCCCAAAAATGGGATGAAAAAGATGACCACAATTGGCGCCATCTTCTTCACGTCCTTCTTGGTCTGTAAGGGAAGACATAATTCAATCAATCAACCACAAGTACAGTATTACTGACATTAGATTAGGCACACATTTCTCAAATGAAGCAGAAAGTGACCAGAAACTTACCCGTCAACAGCAAACGCACATAATGAGCCAATCACAACTCATGTGATGCTCGGTACACTTCCACTTTAAATTGAAATGGCTGTAAACTATCAGCTTATGGTGACTCACACTTTGCAGTTCAAAGGTCACGTATGCTGCTAAAAATGGGGCGGGAGACAGCCCGGGAACTCATTCCTACTCGTACTGCAAGGAATCAAATACTGGAGATGGGAACAGCTTGGGAGCGAGACTAGATACTTTGTAGGACAATCAACCTGATTAGCCCCGTTGCAAGGCCCCCGCCCAGCTCTTCATTGCTTGCATTACCGGTACCTGTACTGCAAGCGACAGAAAGGTGGGTAGGGCCAGGGAACGAGGCTACAACCTGATTGTATCTTGTGCCAGGAAGCACTTCACTCAAAGGTGCACTGGCTGGAATGCTGACCTTGTAGATGAATTGCAGTTGCTCTCTTGAGAAGGGGAATTGTTCCGTGGGAGCAGTGGGAGATATTTTCAGAGTTCCCTCCTTCACCTCGAGCTGATAGACCCTCTTCATGTCTCGGTAGACAGCCTTTGATCCATCCATGAAAGCTTTGATGTTTCGAGAGAATTTAGTCCATCCCCTCTTGATGAGTCCATGCTGTTGTGGGGAGCTGGTGGGGTCAGTTGATTCGTGTGAAGCTTTGCGTTGAGGTCTGCTGGCTTTACTTGAAACTGTGCGGTGCGGCTGAAATTGTATGTCTCTTTCCAGGCACACTACATGTACTTGAGATGGTTTCAGGTGAGTTCTAATTGCAGTCGTAATCTGAAAGCCACTTCTTATACACCAAAACACTGCAGGCACTCGGAATGCCATGACTGATCACAGTGCAGGCACACACAGGAGCACAGGAGTACCTGGAATGGTCAACGGATACAGTTTACGTCAGGATAAAGCCAACATGACAGTCGCAATCAATAATCATTATACTGGTGTCAGAAAAGACACTAGGCCACGGTCCCCTGCTCTAGCTCCGGAGACTTGAGTAAGCTTCCTCACTTGATAGTCTAGTCAACATCTGTGGCCTGTGCTAGTGAACAACTGGGGGGACCAATTATGGCAAGGGGGACCAATTACGGTAAGGGGGACCATAGCCTTGTTCCCAGACCCGAGAGAAGGAGAAGGAAAGGGGGCTTGGTTTCCACGTTTTAACATGGGGGTAGTTACCCATAGCTGAAACGTATTCATAAGGGGGAGGGTGCAAATGACGTCTTCGTTGTCATATGGTTGAGCATGTGACGCTATCAATTTTGATCCTCAGCCTCCCATCCGCGAGATGAAGGGCGGCATGACAACCCGATAATTATATTATCAAAACAAACAGAAGAGTCTGGTATGCTCCACCTGCCTAGTCGGTACGACGGTAGCCACATGAAAAACTTCAATCACAGATTGATGTTCAAGTTTAAGCATCAACTCAGGAGCGCATAGCCACTGGAGGGCGTAGGAGAGAGATCTGTCATAACGCACGCCACAGGACGTATTCACTTACTATGTTGACTGTACACTGTGTACAGACTACGTAACGTTCAGTATCCGCTTTGACATCACTAGTGAAAAACATAAATCGAACGTCCGTGGTGCTCCACCGCATGTGCAGTCGAAATCAGGCCCTTTCTCCTCCCTCTCGCGGGGGGCACCAATGATTACAGTAAGGGTGGACCAATTATGATAAGGGGGACCAATAATTACGGTAAGCTAGGATCAGTGCCAGGCATAGTATGTGGTGGGGGGGGGGGGGGGGGGGGGGGGGGGGGGGGGACCAGACAGTGGTCCCATTAGCTAGCTATAGCGGAGACACGTTACCCTATATATATGTAGTAGTCTCGCCCCCAATCCCAGACCGGCATGCAGATCCTGCAGGGGGCGCATATTCCTGGAACCATACTAATGTATCGGGGGGATTAACCCTTTAACCACCGAATTCTTCCCACCAAGACAACACATTTTCATGCATTCAGCGCACACCACTTTCGTAGGTACTCCTCTCCCACAGCATTCGCTCCTCAGCGGCCAAACTTGGTGGGGCCCGCACACATGGAGAGACCCCTCTGGCAATACCGTTAATGATATTCATGACCCCCCACAAGCCCAGCAATCGGAGGTCAAAGGTGGATGTCAGCCGGATTTTCGCCCAGCATTTCCCTAAACTTGGGCCAGATCTGACTGATGGCACACCTTACACCACCAATTTGCAGGTTTTCTTGAGGCCCTGGGTGGGGTCTATGAATATCATTAGAATCAAAAATTCTCGGGTCAATGAATCTCATTAAAATCAAAAAACGCCCGCAACAGCCCGAAGGGGGGGCTGCCGCCCCCCCTTCGAAACCCCCCCGCTTGTACGTTTAGTGGGGGAGGCGCGCCGAAATCTGACCAAATTTTTGAGTTCGTGCCTTAAAGTCGTCCCTAGGCCCTCTGAAGACTTTTTGGTCTCTTTTTGGACTGGCGAGAAGCCCTACAAGTGCATAGGGTCTAAATGACGCCTATAGACGTCAATGGGGCTTAAAGGGTTAAGAGGGGGGGACATCCTGTCCTGTGACAACTACTATCACCTTGGGTTAGTGGGACGTCAGCATCTGGTCTCCATGGTCTTGCATCACTGCACTGTGCGTGCAGTATAGTGCGCATTAACAAGAGTGCCACACAGTCTAGGCACCGGATTCCAGACCCATGCAAGGTCTGGTATGGTACCAAGACTAACGCAAAATTTCAGCAAGATGGCGACGTTAGTTGACCACAAGGCCCTGGTTTTGTATGGCTGTTCCTGCTCCCAGATGTCCCCTCTGGGTGAACTCTACTTCTGCCGACACTGCAAACTCCCCAGGTGCTCAGACTGCGTTTCTTCCACCATTGACAACTTCTCCTGCCCACACTGTTTCGAGAATGCTCCCCTAACTGAGGCCAAGAATCGGAAAAACCGTTGTAACCACTGCTTCCAGTGCCCGCAGTGCACATCCACGCTCATCACTCGTTCGGTTATAGTGCCCAGTGAGGTCCTGGGGGATCAATCACCTCGGAGGTCGCCTCGACAGCTGCCACATGTACAACAGGAGGCAGCAGGATCACCAGTCAGCCCACGTGCTTCCCACTCTGCAGGCAGTGTGAAGTCTCCAGGTGGTACGAAAGTCTACTTCCTCTCATGTACGCACTGCAAGTGGAACACCAGGGACGTGAAAATGAAGGACAAGCGTTCACCAATTGACTTCAAAGATAAGCCAAGCCCCCATCATGAGCGAATTGTGGAGCTTGTTTCTTTCTACCGGGAATTTTCTTTGCGAGACAAAACTGATAGGGAGAAAGTGAAGAAAACACGCCGTGTACGGTCCTATGGGAATCTCCTCGACCCATCAAAGTTTACTGCCGCCGCCCGTATGCAGATGCAGGGTTCAGAAAGCCCTACACAGCCAAGGCGAAGCAGCTCGCAGACTGCTTGGGACCCAAAGAGAGTAGCAGCTGAAGCCACGGACAATCCCAAACCTCCATCAGAGGACTTGTACACTATCCCTTTGAAGCTTGAAGAGATTCCAACTCTTCAGCAGCGGTTTCTGGACCCTGTTCACCAACCATCCTCTTCCAATGAGTTCTGGCCCAGACCACTGGCTCTGATTGGGAAGAAACTGCATCGCTGTAAGGGGTGCGATCACATCCTGTTGAAGGCCGAAATGAACCCAGCTTCAATCCGATTCAAGATTCAGCAGATTGCTCTGCATACGTTTCCGCAGATACGCATTGTGGAGCCCCCAAAGATGGCAGTTGCGACGCCATGTGAAGTTCTCCTTTCAGCTACGAATCCAGTCAACTATTCAGTGACAGTCTCATTTGAGGCGTGTTCCCCGGATTTCTTGATGCGCTTGAAGGAGTCTCCGGTTTCTGTCACCCTCCCATCAGGGGAGTTTGTTCTCACCCCTAACGACGACGTGGGAGACCTTCTGGAAGGGGTGGATGGGGAGTCAGAGATCGAAGACAACCCAGAATTTGTTCACAGTCGACTTCCGGGAAAGCTGATCATGAAGTTCTCGGTTGTCCCAGATTCTTCGACCGAAGACACAAAGTTTGTTTTTCTCATGAAGTTTACACACAAGTCAACAGTTGAAACGGACAAGCAGAATGAACTCTGCACTGTAAGTATACCTGTCCTAGTCAACGCGGGAAGAGCTGTGTAGCAGTAAGCGTTTGTGGACTCTCGGATCTCAATTCATTGTATGTACATAGACCTTGAATGACCTAGAATAGGTATCATTCTACAAGATTGACCTGTCATGAATGTAAGGCTATTCACGTTTACCCTGCGTAATGTGTGTATGTGCAATTATGCATGACTTTGCAAAGTAAAAGCCGAAACATATAAAGCATGAACTGTGCATGGCTATGTGCAAGTTGAATAGAAAATCAGCTGTCTAATTATAGTGGGGGGATGTGTTTAATGAAAACCAGGCCATGTAGAGGAAGAGTGAGGGAGTTTGGGCAGGTCAGTATACTGGCATGAATTAAGAAGTGCACAAGAAATTTAGCCAGGATGCCACTTAATTCACAGTACATGTATAGCAGTACATAAGTCAATTGAAAGAAGACATCTCTAGCTTCGGTGATTGAGGGAACCAGCGTCCTGGTGCTAGGCGGGGAGTCGATTGAGAATTGGTATGTACAAAGATAAAAGGAAAAAAAAAGAAGAAAGCTTGGAGAGGAAAAAACATAGCTAAACAAATTAAAACAGAAGGGGGAAAAGATGAATGGAAAAAGAAAAAGGAAAAAAGAACAACCTAGCAACACACCCATCCCTCCATGACAGGTCAGACACCGAAGTGGCAGCCTCAGGAGCGCTGGATAGGCATGTCTGGAATCACAGGAGGGCGGCGACCTGCTTTCAACCAGACACCTTTAGCTTCGGTGGTCAGATGGGAACCGGCATACTCCGGCTGCTAGGCGGGGAAGTCGAGAACCGGTAGATCTATAGAATAGCCTACAAGTAGTAGCTATAGCTTCCTCCTCCCCCTCCCTCACTTCCTCCTCCTCCTCCTCTCTCCCTCGACCTCCCCCCCTCCCTCCCCCCAATTGCCATGCACTGCATGTCCCTCTCTCTCTCCCACTCTAATTCCCTCGATCCACCATTCTTCCTCCAGGCTTGGCAAAAATCTACCTCAATGAGTACGATGAAGCCAATGAGTACGATGAAGCCACAAAATTGTTCACTAAATCCGGCCAATGAACCTGCTCAACGTCAGCTGCTGGAGCTCCACAAACACAAACTAAAAGAAGCTGCGAAGGTCACACACGGGTGGGCTGCCACGAATGGATCCGCTCCACATTGATCAGCATCCAAATTCTGTACCAGGCTTCCGGCCAGTGGCTGATTTTTGTCAACCCTTATTTAATTTCTTGGCATGAGTGCGCCTACAATTATGAGGAATGATGTTGTCATACACACAAATCAAGACGTTATGACTGTTTAATATTGTAATGACAATAACTAATTGAAGGGTAGTAGTCATAATTTTCATTACAATCGTGGTACTAATGTGGAGCACGGTTCTTACTCAATTCAGCCCAGGAATGCCCCAACAATGTTCGATGTTTTGCTAGTCAAATGCAGGAAGCTAGTCACTGCGTACATAACACATACACAATAGACATACTTCATAAAACGAGACAACAGAATTGTAATCTGTAGAAGGTATCTGGCACCCAGCTATGTCAATCAACAGAGGTTGATTCATAGTTCTCATCGCATGGTAGTCTCACGAGCCAGACACCCACATAGTGACGTCGTCTCCCTGACTCACCACTGGAATTCTATATCACACTGCTCTCTGTGGATCATATCCGGCTGTGGGTGGTCACAAAACTAATTTTATACCAGCATGTACAGTTCTCGCTATAATTATAGCTGACACAGTGGTCCTGTCGTCCCGTAGTATACACGGGCCTTCTCCACTTTGTCCCGTACTGTAAGTGACAAAAAGCTGGGTGGGGACCTGTGAACGAGGCTAGGTGGAGCTGGGTTAATTTCATCTCGAAGTGCACCCAGCGGCAAGCCACTTCTGCACAAGAGCAGAACACCACCACAAACATCAGTCAACGTGTTCACGTGTTCACCAGACCCTTCCCTCTTGTGCAGAAGTGGGCAGGCCACAAGACTACTTCAAATGAGGCTCCTGTGAGGCATATTCGACCTACACACTACCCAGTAATCCACTTTATAACCTGCATGCAAAGTCTATACCTGGAGCAGACCATCTGACTTACATATATGACCCCAAAATTCCCACTTACAGGTGAGTGGTTAAGGGAATATCATAGTGGAAACACCAAACTGAGGTAAGGTCTACATGTACCTCCCTTCACCATCTAGTACAATTCACATTAACAACACACCTGCATGGTAGCATCGTTTCCCCCTCACAATGTGAGGGCTCAGCCGCCATCGCTTTCCATGGAGCTCTACTGGCCGTGGGTGGTCGCCATGACAACTTTCCAAAGGGAGTTGGGTCCTGGCCCTGAACAGTGTAGAGTTCACGAGAGGGGGTACTCCTGGCCACCAATGTAATGCACATGACTATGAGTTCATGTTGTAGTCCATGTTTCAGTCTGCATCTGAGTCCGGGTCCGAAGATGATTCCATGATCTGCAGAGGGTATCCAGCACCCAGCTATTTTATATTTTGATTAACCTGGTATGTTGATTCATAGTTCAACCACATACCATGGTAGTCTCAGGAGCCAGACATCCACATGATGGTGTCATCTCCCCACCACGTATACCACTGGAACACTCTGTATCGCCATTGCTCTCCACAGATCATTTCCAGCTGTGGATGGTCATAAAACCAAAATGTCAATATAGTAACATTTTAACGTGTGTGTGTGATGGAAGTGGGCGCGGGACTGAATATAGGGATGCACGACCTTCGCACTTTACTACTACCTCCGAATCTCGAACTCCGTGAAGATTGCATGAGAATGATGGCTGTAACCTTCCAGAACGGCTAAGGCTGCAAGCGGACACAATCCGGGAGCAGCAGGTGAAGTGGATACGATCTGAGGGTAGCAGCTCGAGAAGCGGACGAGATGGGGGAGCGAAGCGGAAGTGGACACAATCAGGGAGTCACAGCTGAAGTGGGGCCGAGCAGCAGCTATCATGGTCGCGATCGAGGAGCAGCAGCCGAGGAAGACGCGATCAGTGAGCAGCAGCTGAGGCTGACGGGATTGGGGAGTGGCAGCTAGCTGAAGCAGGGTACAACAGCTGCATGAGGCCCACGCAATAGGGGAGTAGCTGCACCAGGGGCCGGTCTGATAACATACGTAAACGAAGCTACTTGTATGTACATGTATTATTTATACAGTTCTTATTTGAGAGTATAGTTATCACATCACCCCATACTACACAGGCTTTTCGCGCTTTTTCCCGTAATGTAAGCTATGTGATGTACACCTCCCTCAACCATCTATGTACTATTCCAAGTCTGCCACTATCAACACACCTGCATGGTAGCATCGTTTCCCCCACACAGTGTGAGAGCTCTGCCGCGATTGCTGTCCGTGGATCACTACTGGCCATGAGTGGTCACCATGACAACATTTAGAGGGAGTTGGGTCCTGGCCTGGAACAATGTGTGGTTGGGGAGCGGTGACATGCCTTGCCACCAACGTAATGCACACGACTACAAGTTCATGATGAAATCCACATTCCAGTCCGAGTCCGACTGTATCCGAAGAGTTGTGACTGATCGGTGATCTGCAGATGGTATCTGGCACTCTGCAATGTTGATTAACCTGGTATGCTGACTCATAGTTCTACCGGATCGCAAGGTAGTCTCACGAGCCAGACACCCGCATAGTGACGTCGTCTCCCCGACACACCACTGGAACACTCTCGCCATTACACTCTACTGGCCGTGGGTGGTCCCCGTGACAATATTCCAGAGAGACTTTGACCCTGGCCAAGAACAGGACATTCCTTGCCTTCTTAGAGCAGGAAATAGGGAGCACATATGCGAATTGCTTGGCCAACATGCTCCCTTGATACTATGTATTGACCACCTTCCACGGATGTTTCTGGCCTGTAATACTTGAATGTGGGTCAAGCAAATGCTCATAGTCAACTTGAGATCTTTGTCGGTACACGGTCATTCGAGACAACATCATCAACCTGCAACAGCTGTTCTGAGAAGGAATAGTGAGCATAGATACTCCAATTGTTCCAGCAAGAGAATGGTGATCTCCACTCTGCCGAGGATATCGGGCATCCTGCTATGTCAACCGACCAAGAGTTCTACCATATCTCATGGCAGTCTCAAACTTCGCGAGCCAGACACCAGCATGGTGGCAGCACATTCCCAGCACACCACTGGAACTCTGTCGCCATTGCTCTCCATGGATCACTACTGGCCGTGGGTGGCCACCAGGACAATTTTCTGGAGGGACCTGGGCCCTGGCGTGGAACACCGTATGCTCAACAAGATCGGGAGGTGGATATTCCTTGCCATTTTGCGAGATTCAAGGATTCACACATGCGAATTGCTTGGTGATTATTGACAAACTTCAACAGAAGGAAACCACACCCTGGTGAGTATAAACGCTTGATGTGGCTCGACCGAAATTCTTCACTCTAGATTTTTCGTCGGTACAGTCGTTCGAAATCACCAGTGCCACTGTCCATGAGAAGCCAGAAGGAGACACTGTACTGGATCATCAGTGGATGGGCTATCACTCCACTAGTCTCGCGGGTAGTGGGTGTGGCGAGAGGCTGGCCCGCGAGACTATCACTCCACGCTTCAAACTAAAACCTGGACTGGACTGTGGACTGTGTACTGGACTTCGGATTTTGGACTGGACTTCGTACGCATGCGCGCATTCGTGGCAAACTGAAAACAAGTTGTTTACATGTAGGATGGGCGGAGAATGACGGAGTTATACAGGGCGATTCTCGAAGCAGTATGACATCCTCTAACTTTGTAGGTGAACCTGTTGTTACCAGTACATTCAAGTCTGGACACATCTTTAAATCTGTGAAAAGAGCCGTATTATCCAGAGCAAGACGCATTTACGGCCTTGTGAAGGTGGATGAACTGCTCCCAGAGTTGATTACTCCTGATTGTTGTTTCGTCACTCCAGAAGAATCGGAAAAATTGAACAAAATCTCGGGAGATTATAAAAAAGCACGGGAGTTGCTACTGCTCTTGAAGAGGAAACGTTCCCGAGCTGCTCGCAAGTTCGTTGCATGTCTTATACTAGAACCTGAACACAGTGGCCATCAGGAATTAGCCACAGAGCTGATAGGCAGTCTATCACGCAAGGAGCAGCAAAGAATCAAGAGAATTGTGGCTAAGGTGCATTTAGTTCGCTCTGAAACATCCAATGACACTGCTGTGGAGACTGACACGGTATCTATAGAGAAACCCCTTCCCCCAATTGAACTACAAGGACCTCTTAAAGGAAAGAAATTTACAGAACTTGATCAACGCTTGTGGTTGTACTTGCGAGAAAGCCGGTATGAGTTGTTTTACAAGTTGACAGCTCGGATGCGAGAAAGATCTGATGTACCAGAATATCAGATTGTTGGAATGTGGTTTGAGTCTCTGGCATATGTGCACACTGATAAGGATCATCAGAAGTGTGTCAGCAGTCTATTAAAACCTGCATTAGAACTGTGCAAGAACCCACGGGTGAACAACAACAATATTCTTGAAGGAAGATTACACCAGCGAATGTCACAAGTTTTGCTTATGCTTGGCAATAAGCATGAAGCAGTTGTACACTTCCGTAAGACGGAGTGGCTTCTTCAGTTTGTTGGCAGAGGTTATGACAAAGTGCAATTATTCCTTAGAAAAGCTAAAATCTTATCAGCTACACAACCTCAGGATAAGTATGTGGTCGAAAAAATGTACAACTCAGCCCTTGAAAACATTTCAGATGACGATCCTTTTGCTTTTTCATGCCAACCCTCTGCATATCTTTCCAAGGCAGCATTTCACCTTGGAATTTCATTTGGCTCTAGACCACTTCTCACAGTGGAACCACCTGACACTCCACAGCAAAATATTGATAAAGCAAGGGAGGCATTGACTGCTCTTTCCCTGCAGAAGATTCAGCTCTTTAGCATGTGTCAGTTTGAACTAGAGCTTGTTGCTGCCGAACTGCTACGTCTTGAAGGAAAAAACAATGACGCCCTTGAAGTATTCAAAAGTGTGAAACAGAGAAGCAGAGAAAGCAATCTTGATAACTTAGTTGCAGTTGCAGAACATCGCATTATGTACCTTGAATCTGAAATCTTAAATGATGCTGTGATAGATGAGCTGTTAGTGGGGCTTCCAGGAGAAGAAAAACTAATGAAACCAGACATTGTACAACAAATCATGTGAAGTTGTATACACCGTATGTTTAACAAAATGTATTTGATTTACTGGGTATGAACTTAGCTTGTATAATTATGCCTGCTGTTATATAAAGAAGTGGGGCTGGCTCACAAGCCCTGTGGCCCAATATTCTGATCTCTGCCTATATACTGCTGATTGTGTTGACCTTGCAAATTCAAAGTGGGAAGTGCTGTGCACTTGGTGGGTTTCTAATTGAGTTATGGTCAATAGTGTACAACCTTAGCCAAAAGCACCGGTAGTGTAGTCTCGTGCCCAGCCGGGGGGTGGGGTCTGGGCACGAGACTACCGGTAGTGTACACAGCAGTTTGCTGCACGTGCATATGTAGCATAACTCAATTAGAAATCCACCAAGTGCACAGCACTTCCCGCTTTGAATTTGCAAGGTCAACGCAATCAGCAGTACTCAGAGACAGGGTAAGTTGATCAGTGAGAACTATTGATATCCTCAAAGTCAAATCGACACCACTGTCACCACATAGCTAGGGCAGGACTGTCCCAAATTTGACTGGCAATTTAAGTCCTGCAGTTGCAGCTCTCCTCTCCATCACCCATTAAGTTCCCCTTCTGTTTGCACGTGGATTATTGCATTACATTACGTTATCACATTGGTACGCAATATTGAAACATGAGTCGACCAATCGCATTCGGCAAAACTGGCCATTATGTCGATCATGATTGCAATTGGTCAAAATGTAGTACGCAATTGGTCAAAATGGTATTGCGTTTGTGGAAACCAACCCAGTATCAGTGTACATCACAGTGGTGTCAAGTGTACGTATGTGCATGTGATCAATAAGTATATAACACAAGTCATGTTAGTGGTTGGCACACGCATCAGATGTATGTGGTATGTTGTAACTGTTGGATCTGGTATATAGTAATGTGTACCCTAAGTTAGCCCTAACAGCTAACCATTTAACCGGTATCCGGTACAGATCTGTCCCTTGAGTATTCTCTGCTGACATGGAAATCAATCGTCCCCACATCTAAGATTAGATTTTCTAAGCCAGTCAACTTTTGACCATGTATAATAATAGGCTTAATTGAGAGGCGTTAATGGCTATATCTATCTCTCAATTGTTTGGGGAATTCTTACTGGTGAAAGGAAATTAACGTATTTGCATGTACAATATGCAGAAAGGGGGTGGTGCATTTAAGTTGGTGGACAGTGGATCCTCTATTTACAGCCAGCAACAATAACAAAGCAGTGCAGTTCAATACAGTATCATGCTATGTAACATATTAATGCTCATGTTTCTATAGTTACCAAAGAAGACACTTATTGCTAGGATTCATTCTAGAACCAGCAGGACACCCAAATGCCCTGGAGAAGTCTTCATTGTTCACAAGTGCTCCAATGACCCTATTGAAAAAGTTATATATATACAGAGGACCAGTTAATAATGCTTGAGCTTGACTATCAAAGTTTGAATGATTGTAAAAATTGCCAAGATTGACCAACACATAACCTAATTAGAGGGGAAGAATGCTATGTATGACACGGTCATATATGCTCTACAATCAGCATTCCAAAACGTGCAATACAGGCATCCTGCTGTAGGGATGGGGGTTTCGACCATGATAAAGCTGCCTGACTGGTCAAAAGTACTTCTCAATGCTCAACTGGCATTCAACGACCTGCCAGTTGAAGGCAGTTTGACTAGCCAGATAACTTCAGCATGGATGAAACCCCCTGAACCAGTTGTAGTTCCATCCCTGGAGTACTTCTGTTGCCCATATTTGGTCTTTTGTGAAGCAAACACAAATGGATTGTGACATCATTGTGTCGGACTTCCTCTGAATGCTACGTGCATGCACCGGATTTCAAGAAAAGGGACCACTCTGCATGCACAGTTTCAATAACATACTTTTCCAATTTTGACATACATTTTTCAAACTCTCATAATTATCTTCACAATTAGCTAGGGATTTTTGCTGAACTAACTCTAACCATGCTGTAAATCAGGAGCTCCCTCTGTTCCAGAGTTATGTGCCTTTGTAGCATTGCCATTTGCAGAATAATTCCACACGATTGAAAATTCCATGAACTCTGTGCTGTGTGAAGCTCACTGCCCAAAGGAATCATTGTTGCATGCAGCAATACCTCCTCTGTGTTACTAATGACATATTAGATAGCATGTACTGTGGCTGAAATATGCATCTTTGAAGCATGCACAAGCATTTCAAAATGCACAAAGTGGTCCCTTTATCAAATCGGGTCACATGCATACATCCACTGCATAGTACGAAATGGCAAAGTGGAAAGTAGTATAATTATGTCCCATATTGTGTAAAAATGCATCACAAATCGTACACCCCTTTCGAACATATTTGAAAACACCTAAATTCACAACCTTCTAAAACACATGTTGCAAGGACTCCTACTCTGGGAGGTGCTAACTTGGCATTCACATAATAATTATATTCAACATACAAGTACCACCATCCCATTAACTGACTGATAAGCCTTCACATGTTGCGGGAAGAAAGCTGTTGCCATGAGGCTATTATGGTATACCTGATTGGTGAGGGGCTGTGCACATTTTTGACAGCAGCTGCTGCAAATTCTGGAGTGCTGTAGGTACACCAGAGCTGTATAGTTGGAAGAAACAGCTACCATTCATACAAACTAGTTCAGTTAAATTTGTCTTACCAGGCCTGATGAAATCTTAACATCTACCAATCTATCTATCTATCTATCTATCTATCTATCTATCTATCTATTTGTCTTCCCCTACAGTGGTCTGGGGAGTTTCACTGATTGTGCAGAATGACTGACGTAGAACATAATAGTCAAACTGTGTTTGTTACCAGGTTGTCTGGGATAAATATATTATTACCTGTGCAAATGCAATGAAGAACAGTTGATCGTGAGAGTAGGACACACCAGGCAGGCTTGGAGATTGGCTTCCATGCTGAGTCAAAGCACTCTTGTAAGCCTACAATTGCAACATGGATAATAGATATCGTTGCTGCAGCAAAAGCAAATGTCCTTCAACCAAAGGAGATATTCATACACTGTGACATGCACAGAGCATAGCAAGTGTGGAGCAAGACCTCTGCATATAGACTACCTGAGTCTAGGGATTTGGGATGTGGCAGAAAGAAATGCACCTAGGTACCCTGAGGTAGAACCCTATGAACTTATATGAAACACTTCAGAATCTGTATTGAGCTGAAAACCACATGAAATACAAGCCTAAAGCCTAGAGGATAATGATGGATGCATATAGCTTGGACATAGGTAGAATCATTATCTGATTCCTTAAGTAGTTAACAGAATATTGATGGAAGTGTACCTGTGTGTCTAGTACAAACATTATACACCACCCATCCTTAGTTCACCTAACTAAACCAGCACTAAATTGCATGTCTCATGCACACAAATCAACCTGGTAGCTGGCCTTCAGTCCCCCATTGTCTGCAATGTTTTCACCTACAGTCAAGTTGCCATTGACCTGCATGCAAGGCAGTAACAGATGTTTGAGTACATGATTGTACATCAAGGTTTCAAATGCAGTGTTGCAACTATACATGCAGTATTGCAACAATACATATTAACCAAAATTGTCCAGTCCTGTATAAAGACAACATTCAAGTATGTATGAATTTGAGACACCATCTTACATTGTATCCCATGAACTGATAGTGAGAGTACTGCTGCTCAAAACACTCCTGCCTCTCTACAAAGTTCTGAATGGAGGAGTTAGTCCACCATGGCCTCAGATTTCCATTCTTGTCATATAGTCGACCTATAGTTCAGAGTTAAGTTAATATGCAAGCCACATGTATAAAGACCAATGAAATTACTGTTCAATGATGGACAAACAGTTCAGGTAATGGATCTCGAGGAATGGATACCATACCACAATTATCATTGTAAGTGTAGCACATGTCCATGTGCAAAGTACTACACATACGCATAAGAGAGTCCCCGGAAACGATTGAGTCACAATGCAGATTCGCGCAGCCAACGGTCCCGGGTTGTGGAATCAGACGACAAAATAGAAGACAGGCTACACCGTAGAAGGAAAGCAGCATACTTCAGAAACTACACGGAGAGCTTGTTTACATTGCAATCTGCAGAACAAAGGGACGTGATAGAGCTCATCCTGCAGTGCATCGATCGGGGAGATGGCTTCCAAGACCAGGGAGGAGAGAGAGGCCCATCTACTACAAATGAATCAGCAGTGTCTACATTAGGTTCTGAGACAAAGAGAGGGCTGCCTTGCACAAACTCTGCTAGCCTCGTTCCCAGGCACTCGGTAAATTACCGAGCGCCTGGGAACGAGGCTAAAACTCTGCATGCCTCAACCAGCAACACGGGTTGGAGTCTGAGACCTGCCTGTTGCAAGTCAGCCTCATGCAATCAGCAACATAGATATAGGACTCAGAGACTGTACAGGAGAGAGTAGCATGCCTGCAGCAAGTTTTCTCTCAATTAGCAGCATAGATCCTTACTCAGGCTAGGCTTGCCCCAGCATGCATCTGCCACTAGTAGGCAGTTAGATAAAAGGAAGCAATACTTTTCTAACCCTTGTAAGTGCATCACCAACCTTCAAGGGGATGGTACAATAACGTATTTCATGAAGAAGTGACTAACTGCCATGTACATACAACATACCATTGTTATCAAAACCATGGGTTAGCTCGTGTCCGATGACCATCCCCAGACCTCCAAACCTAATGTAGCTATGTGTAGGGAATACAAACCACAGATTCAATGCTTGTACACCTTCCAAGCTAAAGCCGAACTTACTTGGGCCAACCAGCGCTGAACACAGGCACGCTCAGAATTCCCTCAGGAATCGCTATAGAGGAAACAGAAAACTTCTAACCAATTGACTTGCACAGTGGACGGTTAAGTGGAGATGGCTGGAGAAGTGATAAGCATCTCTTAAAGGCGATGAAGGATTTCCATAGCAGCAGTAGCTGTTCACACCAACTTTATAGACTTGTGTACCATCCCTATGCCTTGTCAGAAGTGGACAGAATTCTTTTCTTCATTGTTCTAGTTGACTTCAACATTCAGTAAATGCAACACACTGAACTGCACATGCTTCTCTTTGTGATCTCACTGTGCCTTCAACCGTGGTGGTATCAACATCAATCATGCAAAGCCATAGGGCCTATTGGTGCTGTAACTCTTACCAATGGTATTGAAGGGAGCATAGTAGTATGCATTGGAAACAGTCGGGGATTTCAACCAACTAAGAAGAGATTGAGCAAAAAAGTCATATTGTAGTTTATTTGCTATTCTGTACACTATTTAATATGTATTTAGGACCACACTGTGGGATTCTGATAGCCTCATTCCCAGGCCTCCATACCCAGCTTTTGTCGCTTACATGTAGTACGAAAAAAAAAGTGGGGGGTTACAAGCAACAAAAGCTGGGAGGCCTGGGAATGAGGCTAGATTCTGATGTGTTTGTATCATACACTGTCCTGTCCACAGGTTTTCGCAGAGTGGCAAAGTTTGTTCGGATTGAGATGTTCACATACTGTACAACGGTCTCAAAGAGCAACTGCTGGGAGATGTTGTACTGTGCAGGGAGATATTAGCGTGTGAGTATGGGAGATATAACTATTATGCATAGCATAAAATTTGGAACCAAATACGTATATACTTGGTACATTCTCGGTGTGTAGTAGTACTTTCATAAACTTACTTCAGCATAAACCTGGTCAAGATAAGTGTCATTCAGTATCTGATCAGGATACGCAATCATGTCTGTGATTGCATCTGCCTAAATTATTAAAGAGAAGATTTGATATTATAAATCTAACATAAATAATTGCTCCAAACCACATGTACAATGCTTGGATTGGTATCTTGATGGTGTGGCATGTAAGTTGTACCCTGTCAATAGTAATTTGTGTGCAAATTTAAAGTTCAAATATAAAATGCTGATGTGTGTGTTTAATATGTGTGAGTGTGTTTGGTTGTGTGTGTGTTACCTTCTCTATAGCACGCTGCCTTGTCTCCTCATCCAGCCACTCACGACTACCAACCCTCTTTCTCATTGCTTGTTGTAGCTCAACAGCCATTTCTGATATAATTCCCTAATCCGCAGAAGTAGACGAAGTGTCACAAAATGTAGCTATTTCAAGGTAATTGCAAGATGTATAATATGCAAGCGCACATTGAGCCTCTCTGAGATACTCTCTTCTGACTATGAGATGGAAATTATATAATGCTTGTGTTCTATACACAGGGAAACCCACCTGTACATAGCTATGGACTGGACAGGCACCATCGTCATTGAAGCTGCTCTGTGTTTGTGCCATCCACTCATCCAATTGAGTCTGTCATTGTGGCACTCCTCTATGCAGGAAATCTGCCAAAACAGCCAAATTCAAAACTTCAAGCGGCCCCACAATGGACTTGAATGAGAGGATGAGAGGACAGTGCGAACACGCAGCAACTTTGACGATGACAGTGCCCATCCAGTCCTTCATCTACAAGTAATTTTTTCCTGTGACAGATGCTGGCATTGCTACTCACCCTGCTCCCAACAGGAAGCACAAATTCATAGAAGGTCCTAGCCAGGGCAAGTGGCATAATCTGCTCAACACCAGCCACGCAGGCCTGGAGTCTCGAATTCCCAGTGACTTCCATAACAGCTTGTCTCATTTCATTGTATACACGTGCAGCAGGTGTGTTGCATGAAGCCACATAGGGTTGATACAGCAGCATCAGTGTCCATTTTGCGTAATTCTCCAGAGTACTGCAAGTATATGTGATATAAACAGTAAGTCAGGAGTCACACAACAGCAATTCTCCCAAGGCTAGCTTGAACACTGAGCATTCAGTGTAACCTTAGTGTAACCCTTGTACCGGGCTTTGAGTGCCATAATCATGCCAGGGTTTCATCTACTGGGGGGGGCAGGGGGGAAGCTTCCCCCCCAAACAGTCTAGCTTCCCCCCCAAAGAAGAGATTGACTATATCATTACATCATAGGTAATACCATATTAGGACTCAGATACTGCTGTAGGCCACACCTCTTCTGGGGAATTAATTAACCTCAAAACATTTTGCACGGCACTTGCCACTACTTCCCCCCCAAACATTTTTTTCTAGATGAAACCCTGCATGTGCTTGACAATGGCACTGTTCTGGCATCAGCCAGAGTGCCAAAGCTGATGGCAGCAGCCACAAATCATGTACAGAAAGCACACGATTGTTCACCGCAGCAATCACTGACTGTACGCCACTGGACTGGTGTTATTGCAGAATTCATGCATGATACAAGTTAATTGGCTGAAGCGTGGCTTCCTCTCACACCAAATGCCACAGTTAGTGTGATCGTGGGGCAAGTCAACAAACTCCTAACATAAGCTGATCAGTTCCTGCATCATTGTTCCTCATGGAGTGGAACCCTGAATGTGTGGGAGCAGCATATCAACAGTGGGACAAACAGAGTTTGGCAAACACTCAGTTTGTGTAACTTAATGCTGACATTGCTGATATGTTGGGTTCATGTGTGCACAGTACGCGTCTTTAAAATTGATGCCATGATTTGAAACGCCTTTCCAGTTTGCATTTGTGGCACGACTTTGCCACAAAGTGGAAGACTTCTGAAAACTGGAAGGCGAGAATCAGAAGGTTTCTTCCTAGGACGCAGGACGCAGAAGGCTTCTTCCGAAGAGCTCTGGCTTTGTATGCACCTAAGTTTCTGAAAACGGTGGAGGCCTTCAGGAAAGGTTTCCAAATCGTGGCATCAATATTTAAAGATGCATACCGTATAATTATATGCACTTGTGCTATCCCAGTTGTTTGGTGCTTTAATTATTGAGTTCATAACAGAGCTAGAAGATTGCATCTCACAATCATTCGACAGTTTGCAGTTCTTGCTGGTAAGGAAACAGGATAAAGTTGACAGTACACTAGCACACCCTTACCAACAGGTTTGATTGCATTTATACATGGTGCGGGAGCGCTCCGGGTCAGTTCCAGTTCGATGGAGTTTGGTGGTCCCATAAGGATCGGGGTGGGGTGGTTTGGTTTGTGTTTGCATTGCGAGGTCATTCCAACCAGTTCGGACTCAAAGCGCTAGTGTAAACAGGCTGTGTGAGTGGTGTACCTTATAGATGTTCACCAAATAGCACTCCTTTAGGTAGCTAGTCAACAACTAAAGACACTCAGAACTTGATCCTACAACATCTCACCTTTTGTTCGTTGCTTGATAAAGTTCTGAGAGTTTAGCAAAGTATGTTGGTGTCGTAACAATAACTTGTTCACCGCCATCCACTGTAATGTTGACTTGGCTGAAGAAAAGCTTGATAGATGTCAGCCAGTCATACTGTTATGCACAGGAAATAAGAATGAATGGACAAATCAATATGAGTGGTTGCTACAATTATACTCACTCGCCCCCCACCCTGGGAATTTGTATATGCAGGACATTTCGCCCATTTGTAAAACAGTTTTGGTCCACTGCATAACAGTGATCCTATGGGAGAATTTAGACTCTCTGAGGTTAATTCTGAGCCAATTTCTGCCAACATTATAGTCTAGCTGCCACTTGCTTGCTCACTTCTTGGACAATGCACGGTTCTAAAACTTCTGATCCACTGGCATTCATCCTGTCATAGTCTGATCTGCTAGCACTTATCCTCACAGGTAAAACTACCTGTAAATATGGGACCAGACAGGCATTGTCATCGTCAAAGTTGTTCCATGATCGCACCGTCTACTTGCGGTTCAAGTCCTTGATCTTGCCGCTCGAGTCCGTGGTGGGTAGCAAATACGAAACCATCTTCAAGTGCTCCCACCACAGACTCGAACGGCAAGCAGACGGTGCAATCATGGAGAAACTTTGACGATGATGGTGCCCATCCAGTCCTACATGTATTTACAGGTAGTTTTTCCTGTGCCTGTCACAGTCTGACCCACTACCCATGCACTAGCACTCATCCTGTCACAGTCTGACCCACTAGCACTCATCCTGTCACAGTCTGCATGACCCACTAGCACTCATCCTGTCACAATCTGACCTGCTAGCACTCATCCCGTCACAGTCTGACCTGCTAGCACTCATCTTGTCACAGTCTGACCTGCTAGCACTCATCCTGTCACAGTCTGACCTGCTAGCACTCATCCCGTCACAGTCTGACCTGCTAGCACTCATCCTGTCACAGTCCAACCTGCTAGCACTCATCCTGGTCATCGGATTTAATTTTCATGGTTCTAGTTTTTGTGGTGCCCGCATTAGCGTTGTCCTCGCGAATGACATAATATGAGAATTAGTACACGTGGTTATTGAGTCCAAAGTTTCAATGACGTTGTGTTTCAGAAGAGGATCACTGGGAGGCCATGCAGTGTTGGAGAAGAACTAACATGCTAATGTGACGGAATGGTAACCATGCCGACCCATTTGCTGTGGCAAGAGTTTACTGGCCTCGTTTTTTCGTCACTTGCTAACTACATGTAGCTACTTTGATCACAATGCGACGAACAGCTGGTGATAGAGAACCCTGTAGATTGAGGGCACTGTCAACGGGACGTAGGTAGTAACGAAGAGCCGTACTTGAACAATGTGCTGTATATAGTGTGATTATGGGTTTAAAATTTTGTGGAATTTCTTGACTTGTTGGTGAGTCACGAAAATAACCTGCTATACGGTATGTGGATGCCCTGTGTATAATTTCCGGGACAATTTCCAATGCTTCTGGGACAGCAGGACTAGAGGTCTGTTTCCAGGACTGTCCCGAGGAAATTCCGGGACAGTTGGCAAGTATGTAAATGACTGTTCGGTGTAGTTGCATGTATACAAAATATTGATAAACATATACTCACATCAGGCCACAGTGTAGAGAGGCTTCCAACATTCCACTGGTTGTATTGGGCTTCTGGGTTTTGCGTCTTATCAAATATCTGTAGTGATTGCAGAGAACCAGGAATGGAACACAGTATGACAACTATTTAATTCGTATTGTTGAACAATTAACTTCCTTGCAGTGATTGGTGTTGATTACAAGTAGCACAAGGTTTCAATATTCTACCATGGATGATTTGATCAAAGCCTTAGATCTCAAACTCTCTCCAAATCTTGGATCAATTTCTTGCCTGCTTAGCTATGCATAGCTATGCCTGATCGGCTATGACAGCTCTAACATTCATCGGCTGGATGGATGTTACTGTAGGTGACAGTAAACTATGAACTATGATAAGGATACCAAGAGGGCATGAACACTCAGGTTCTGGTAATATGGGTACCTAGCCTCGTACCCAGTCCCACGCCCAGCTTTACGTCGCTGCTTAGTACGGTAAAGCGGGGAGTAGCGACGAAAAGCTGGGCGTGGGACTGGGAACGAGGCTAATGGGTACCTGCATGTGACACTGGTTGAAGTCTATCTAGCTGGTGATAGCCACTTTGTGGAGATTAGACACTGCAGTGAGGACTTATACAAAGCTGTTCTGTGTTTTCCAAGTTATCCGTTCCGTGAACATGAACATGCATAGAATAGCCCTAGCTATATGTACTTACTGAAGCAAGCTTTAACTCAAATGCAAGAATATCATTTGCAATTGCCCGGGTATCCACTGTTTCATTTGGATTGAGGCAGCTGAGATAATCTTGTATAAGTGCCCTCAGAGTTTCAAGGTTCTGCAGAATGAAAACCAACAGATATAACACTTTATGTAGTCTACATTAAAATTTATAAGCATCAAATAGCAAACTAATTCCTAGTTTTAATATCCTATTGACAGCAGTGTTAACATGTTACCACCACAACTTTGAACTCAAAATTGTGTACTGTGTGCGGAGTGAAGTATGCTGCTACAAAAATGAGGTAAACAAGTGTAAAAAACATTAAAATGTACGAAGATGTAGGGATAGCAGAACAGCAAAAGTAAGAAAACAGGCAGGGATGATGGCATAAAACATTTTTCAGTATACAACACCCTACATTATACACGTGGAAAGATGAGGTTGTATACTGAACTATTTTACGCCATCATCCCTGCTTGTTTTCTCACTTTTTTCTGTTCTGCTATCCCCATATCTCCATACAGTTTAATGTTTTTTTACATAAGCATCAAATAGCAAACTAATTCCTAGTTTCAATATATTGATATCGACAGCAGTGTTAACATGTTACCATCGCATATACAAGTCACGGTATCTGAAATCAACACTTTTAGTTGAATGTCTTACCTGTGATGCAACTGTACTGTCAAGGTAGGCCTCAGCAGAAGGAAGGCTTAGACCAGATTGTGCAAGCTGGGAAAATATATTAAAACAATGAAAGTAGTGGTGTTCACAGAACATTCACTTACACACATGCACAAATGCATCCCAGTAGTGCCTGCAGGGTCGGGCCTACCCGGGTATCTCTGCATACTGTCTATCATCTGATCACTAAACCACATGCATCATAATATCATCATAGCATATGGATGGTTGAAGTGCTCTGCTGAAAAATGGAAGACTTGTCCAGGGCCAGGACGAAGCGCCCCAGCAACCAAACCAGTCTCTTATTACTGTCGGGCAAGGCCAGCCTGACCACCGCTTTGCTCGTGGCCGAGGTCAGGCTGGACTTTGCTAGATTGTCAAGGGGGTGACACTCCCATAGACACCATAGTCACAGCAGCAACCGGGCTTATCGGCGAATCTTGAACCCGGAAAGGGTGGAGTCACTACACATTCTTCCGTATACTATCGGCGGTCAAGTGGTCAATGACTGAAATACAGCGCAGTCAAACGGTCAAGAGTCTTTTTGCGATGTGGTCAAGTGGTCAAGCAGCAAAAATGATGGTCAAGATTTCTTGACCCTGGACGCAGCTGTGACCATGGCATCTTTGGGAGTGTCACCGCCTTGATTATTCTTTTACTGATATCACACTTGGCAAATAGCTAGTTAATAGTACGTACTTGCAGTGCAAAGCACAAGAGTGCCATGAGAGCCCAACCTGATAACTGAAAAATGAAGGCGAAAATTTTTACGTGCTTCGCGCAGACTGATCAGCACTACGCACCTCTATGCGCTGCTTTCAGCACCTCTCAGCCGACTTCTAAAGGTGCCACTGATGCATCCTATCTCTCCTAAGGTTCATACTGGTAGCCAGCATGCCCATGTTTTCAGCACACATAGTATTTGTATGTACATGTACCAGGCGTGGGCGACAATGATGTCAGAAGCAAAGCTACACACGTATACTGTCCAGAGGCTTCTCACTAGTTAATACCCTAGCTCCCTTGCTGCTGAACTCAACAGGGAAGGTAAGCTTTGCAACTTGTATACAGGCCACAACCGTGACACCTGTGTTGATGATTTAGCACGAGTGTAAGTTGCCAATTATTGGCACGCAAACGGTGCACCCTCATGCTTTGCCACTCGATAGCGGACGAAAGCTGGTTCATGCGCTGGAAGTAATGTCATTGATCGAACTAACCAATCTGCTGCCGCTGATATACCACTTCGACTCATGTGCAGCAACAACCACACGACGCGTTCTCTGTAAAGGTCAGTAAATAATCACGAAGCATATGGTGCTGATAATTGGTGCCGACCAATAATTAGCAACTTATGTACCCTATAGCTAGTCCCCTTGATGCTGAAGTCAACAAGGAAGGTAGTTACGGGCCACAATAATTTGCATACATGCACATTATGGATGCATTCATTTTCACTGCTAAAATCTAAAATCTATCTAATGTACCTTGAGGGTATTTCTGGATGAATTTTTGGGATCAGGTCCCACGGCCAGGGCGTAGAAAGCTGAACTGCCATACAATTTCTCTCTCTGGAACTGTGTGCCATTGATATCCCACTCTGTTCCATCTCCAGGTATGTGTAAATCCTGCCACCCTCCTATAAATATGTACAAACAGATAACCATTAGTTCCTGGTTTGAATCCCACCTGTTGCTTCACTGGTGAAGTGCTTTCTTTGCCCCTCCACCCCTAGCCTCGTTCCCAGGCTCTCTCCTCAGAGCCTGGGACCGAGGCTACTCCACCCCTTGGGTGATCAGCCATTGGCTGAAAGGGCCAGGAGGTAAAAATTAAACACGTATGGAATAGCTATGTTTGGATGCAGCTGTGGCCTGATTCCTACACTTGAGTAGCTACCAAGAATGCAAGGAGCCATGGTTGAATTACTCTTGCATGACAGTGTGTCTAGCGAAGAGTTCTGTCATAGTGGTTCTCAATACATAGCAGCAATGTTGTATAGCATCTCCATTGCATGTACTATGAATTCATACAGCAGAGTGTTTCTTCCAAAACTAGAGGTGCTCAGCAGAGCACGTACCCCGTGCGCAACTTTGACTTGACAGCTACAAGCTTAGGCCTACCACCGATTATTCATACAGCATGCACGATGAGCTGATGAGCTAGCTAGGCCACGATTTACAGCGATATCAGCATGCAGAATGAGATACCGTAAGTTGTGGCAGTAATGTTAGAAATAGGGTGTGGTCAAGTTGTATAAATTAGAAGCACGACTTTCACGCAGCTTTTCTCGGCCTCTCGAGTAGATCTCTGGTCTGTGAGTTACGTAGATGCTAGTATTTTCTGAATTCTGACACTTCTATCCTGAAATAAGCCTTCAACAAGGCCTTCACTGCTCAAACCGCTCTACATCTATGGACAGACAGACTGACAGGACAGACTGACAGACAAACCAATCACTCTACCCCCTGCTGCGCATGCGCACGGGGTAATTACAAGGCAAGCTCACGGATTCAAGAAACTCAACATGGAGCACAACAACTACAGAAGGCGGCTGCAAGGCTGCAATCTTAGTAGCTAGAGCAGATGACACACATCTCCACAGCGTTAATAGCTATGGGGTGAACAATATCAGGGCAGTGGTAAATCAGAAACGAAAATGGAGAGAAAAGGAAGTGGAAACTGTGAATTCCTGGTCAAAGGTCATGTATGTTACTAATAACCTTCAACAACAGTATACTGTGGCATCCTAGTTGATACGCTATGCTCAACAACAGATTATGTGATTTGAAGAAACTTAATCTTCATCAACTTCTATCTCCACTTCCACATAATTATGTTCTCTAAGGTACAGTGGTTTTAGAAACTGCTAGACTGTGATGTACCAATCATCGATATTAGAGTATCGGTTAATAGTTAGTAACTGTGGAATTACCTCATACAGTGACTGATTTGTTCAATTCTTCTTTTGTGGGTGTGTAGTAGGCTGGTACTGTGGCATGCATGTATGTATTCATCATACCCCTGTATTTAAAGCACGAACAAGCCAATTATTATAACCTTAAATTGGATCGGTTATCAATTTCGGCCATCAACCACTAGCATTTATTGGTTATTGGAATAGCAGAATATCGGCAAATCTCCTTATAGTATATTTTGATGTCCAACCGTGGTTTGCAACTTCTTTGGCCAGATCTTAATCACTATTCTAAAAATTGCCATCCCTATAAATAGAGACGGGTAACTTACAGTGTCTCTGATACCTCCAAGTTTATATTAATTTGTATCCGCATCATGCCTCACACGCACGCCGCATGCTCAACACGAGCTTACGAGTATCTACTATCTACATGAGCTAGTGTGAGTTTGAGAGTGTGGAACTAAAAATAATATAGATGTTGATCACGCTCACTGTTCGATTCCACATGTAGCTTTTCTAGCTCTGCAAGCCCTGAAGGCCACTTGCAGCAGGGCATGCACGTAACACAAGGTTGTCAGACCATATCCACAGGGTTGTAATTGTTGGAATGAAATTCATAACAGTGGCATGTGAACACAAATGAGGTGCAGCAGTGAACACCTGTCCCACTTGCTGTCAAGTGACAAGGGTCATAAAAGAAATTAAATCATGCACTTAAAACAGAATTCAAAGGAGGGCCAAACTTATTCAACAAGCAAGTGGCATGAACTCCATGCAACCATTATCTGTACAAATCTCTGTGACAGCCTTTGTCTCAGTACTACTAAGACTTCATACTGCAGTTTTCATGAACCTTGCAACTTGGAGATGGTAAATGGAGAACGTCAGGTACATGCATACAGGGTCAGCACTCTTGTTCCACGCACTGCTAACAGCTAGCTACGGAGTTTGGTCGCTACTCTCAGTGATAAAGATCAACTTGACATACAACTATAGCCCATATAACAATGTGAAGAGTGATGATTCTGGTGACTGGAGCACAGAAACGACTAACAAGGGCTGGGAAGTTCGCTCACAGATGAGTGTATATATATAGGGGCCGTGACCTCTCATTGCAGATTAATATCTACTGGTATAGGTCAAAGGTCATTCAGATTGCCAGGAGATATGGGACGTGATGGGCTCCGTAACCATCAGAGCTGCTCCGTGTCGACACTGTCTGCTTGCCCGTTCGAGTCCATGGTGCTAACACTTGAAGTTTTGTACTGGCTGTTTCGGCAATTCCCTTGCAAAGAGGAGTACCCGTAGGTGTGGTTTACATGGGAAATAACTCAATAGCGAAGTGTTGCACCATGGAATCAAATAGCGTGTGTACGATGCAATCCCGCAGCAGCTTTGACGATGACGGTACCCGTTCACAGGTAG
>OZ007508.1:3550528-3674029 GCA_963931865.1 Axinella damicornis | reverse complement strand
TCGTGATGCCAAGCACACTGCAGCCACTCAAACACATACAAGTGAGCGCCCTCACGAAATATTGCTCGCACTACACTACTGCACACACTGCACACACTGCACACCTACACACTGCACACCTACACACTGCACACACTGCACACACTGCACACCTACACACTGCACACCTACACACTGCACACACTGCACACCTACACTACTGCACACACTGCACACCTACACACTGCACACCTACACACTGCACACTGCACACCTACACACTGCACACTGCACACCTACACACTGCACACCTACACACTGCACACACTGCACACCTACACACTGCACACCTACACACTGCACACCTACACACTGCACACTGCACACCTACACACTGCACACCTACACACTGCACACCTACACACTGCACACACTGCACACCTACACACTGCACACACTGCACACCTACACACTGCACACACTGCACACCTACACAATGCACACACCCATACTCCGAAGTCGAGGTTGAACCCGTGAGGCTGCAACCTGCATGCAGTACACCTGCACGTACACAATGCACCCACACCAGCATACACCCACACACCCTAAGTCAAGGTTGAACCCCGGTGAGGCTGCACACACCACACACCTACACACTGCACACTAACACATAGACCCACCCACCAAAGTTCCCAGTGAAGCTGCACATTGCAGTTATAACAATGCACACACCACACACTGCACACTGCACACCTACACACACACTCACACACACTGCACATGCCACACACACAGACCCACCCACCTAAGTTGAGGTCGAACCCTGGTGATGCTGCAAACTGACTGACGACCTGTAGACACCCCATGAGCCCCATCTCGTACTGCGGCTGGAACGCCCGTACATCCCCGCACCAGTCGAGCAGTTCCCTTGCAGCAGACACGAACCCCTGGGGCGTGCTCAGTTGCTGACGAATTACCTGTGTGAAGTGATTCACAATACACACCATACACATTCCAACCTTAGTTAAATTTGTTCGCCTTCTATCATTCTATGTGGTTGTGTTGAGACAATAACCAAAAACTGGTCTCAACCTTCCTGAGGGGATGGGATGGGATATTGGGAATGGGATATTGGGGATGGGATATTGGGAATGGGATAATGGGATATTGGGAATGGGAAATTGGGGATGGGATATTGGGGACAGGGAATTTAGGGTAGGTGCCCTCTATGAAACCCTGCCTATGTTCCAGACTTCAGACATGATTTCATCCCAAAATTCAATATGACTTCAGAAATGTAGTGCCATTACTTAGAAGTGCATGAGGAAAAACAGCATCGTTCCCAGGCCATTCCCACCACCAGGATTTGATTGCTTGCAGTATGCAAATACGGCGGGGGAAGGCCTGGGAGATCTGGTCACGTGCAGTGAAGTCGGGTAAACAGATGGTGGACACACGGGGGGCGGTGTCCGATAAAGGGTGTCGAAGCCCGTTCCCGCAATGTCAGTCCGAGGGTTGGAGGCACTCAGCATCAATACCGTTTGTTGTTCAAGATGCCGTGGACGGCCGGTCAAAGTGAAACGGTCGCAGTGTGTCTACCGTCCGTCTGCCTGACGTCACAGCATGTACAAGATCTCCCAGGCCTCCCCATCCATACTGCAAGCGAGCTGGCCAGTACCACTTCACCGTAGCTAGTGACCGTCAACCCCAGTTGGCTAAGTACAGCTGTAATCGAGCTCTCGACCACTTTGTTGACTCGTACGTAGACCAGCTAGCTAGCATGAATTAGCGCACGGCATACGTGGCGTGAACATTCCAAACGCCATTACTAGCCAATCAAACAATCAGATTCAGAACTCTGAAATTCCACGGACGATTAAGGTTACGGGATACTCGTGCCGCACCGTGCGAAATGTATTGGGAAATGTATACGTAAGCTCGCTAACCAAGAATCTCTGGTACAAACAGCGATAGCAACTTGATTCTGGAGGTGGAGGTACGCTGTCACAAGGTGCAGGGCATGACAGCTTTTACCGATACGCTGTATATATAGCTGTGCAAACGAGCAGTTCAGTTCACCCAAAAGCCGTATTTACCGCTTTTCTTGAGCGAGACGGCAGATAAATTTGCCAGGGATTATGCTAACAAAAAAAGCTTCCGTCATGCCCTGCACTTTGTGACAGCGTACCTCCACCGCCAGAATCAAGTTGCTCACGCTCTTCGTACCAGATATTTTTGGTTAGCGAGCTTAAGTATAGATTTCCCAATACATTTCGCACTACGCGCACGAGTATCCCGTAACCTTAATTTTATGTAGCAACTTGACTAGACCCTCACTCCCCGCGTGTGATACTGGAAGCGATCCACGCTGGAGTTGGTTTGGGTCTGGGGCTGAGACTATGGGCAACAATGAGGAGAAGGCTATATAATTATATAGCCCTGCAACAAAGCAGCTGCTTTGGTTGGCTTCCTACTAACCTCACAACTGATATTCATAGCTCGCTAATTGTACACAGTACCACCCAAATACATTTCCGTGTGGAGTAGCTAACCAGAAGATTGCCCACAGAGTTTGCACAGCTATCCAAACACTAGGGAGAGGCAGCTGTAGTCCAGCCTGGCCAGACCCCATTCCACACGGAGGGGAATGGGTCTGGGACAAAGCCATAGAGCCATAACATCAGCGGTCCGCAATGTAAGGCTTGTGACCTTGCTGCACTCGCAATTTGTGTTTTGAGTCAAGACACTTCTCGTTTACTCTCTACTCTGACTCGAATTTTGGTTAATCACATACTTTAGGCAGCATGTGACTGAATACTGTACTGTGATTGGTACGTATTTCACGGTATGGGGCGACAAACTGCTCTATGGCCACATTCCAGACTATTTTTATTGGTGCAGAACGGGGTCCGGCCACACGATCAGGTGGCCTAGCTAAACCGAAGCAACTTACCACAGTAGTCCCGCGCCCAGACCCTCCACACGTGTGAAGAGGGTTGGGTCTGTTGACACATGCCTGAATCCTTGGGCTTGCTTCAGAATTTTAAGTGAACAATGAAATTGTAATGTGGTGTTTATCAATAATGTGGTAGTGAAGCATTTATGTGAGCCAAGTGTGGCTTCAGGGCCTTTTCCATCAGCAGAAGTCCTTCAATACTGTAAGCCATATGCTTCTGAAAGCAGGATTCAACAAGTCACCATAGAACCTCCAAACATCATTGAACGGTTTGCTGGGGATAAGCTATTTCTACTTCAGATCTATCTTACAGATCTATGGTACAGCGAATACAACTTCAGCTAGTGCCATGTGATGATACTATGACGACATTCATTTTCAATTTGTCTTCTTACACATAAAACTATATACAAGGCTTTAGGGCTTCCACTAGCCCAAGGATTCCGGCTTGCTACTTGCGTGACCAGAGTGGCGAGACCCTCTCCCTTTGTGGGTGTGGTCCGGGCATGAGACAATTACCCAAGTGTCAGTTTGTGCAGAAATTGGCTGATCTGGAGTACCTAGAACCAACACTTATTTTGATGAGACAACAGAACCCCATCGGTGTAGCGAGTCAGAGACAAGACAATGGCAGCTGCCACTTCAAATTACCACCAATGTCCGCTGAGCGGTGTGGGGACACTGCACCACAACGGCTTTTGCATGAGCAAGTGCAGAATAGTGCTCAGTGACTGGAATATCAATGGTGCAGCTAACAACAGACTCTCTCCTCCTCCCAGGGAGAGCCTGGGACTGAGGCTCAGGTCTTAAGAATTCCTACCCAGACAGAGAAATTAGTTGGAGGGAAAAATCCACTGAGCACTTTGCTTGGAGATGCAGCATCCCTCGGGTTAACAAATCAGAATGAAGTGCATCTTCACAAGCGCGTAAAATGACCATGCAGTCCTAGTGCATTACATGTTCCATACTCATAGCTGCGAGCATGGCAAATTCAACTACCAAGCTGCATCTTGTCATTCGACAAGGGAGAGGCCATACATGCTGCCAAGATACGCCTCATCCCGTCACTCGTCATGCACTCAGTATGTTCATAGGCATGCCAACAGATTACTGAGATGCCTTGAGCTGCACAGCAGATTACTGAGATGTACAGCAGATTACTGACATGTCCTGAGATGTATAGCAGATTACTGAGATGCCCTGAGATGTATAGCAGATTACTGAGATGCCCTGAGCTGTACACGGGTAGATGGCTAGGAGGGGATCGGGTACAAGGTAGGGGGGACTGGGTACAAAGATAGGAGGGTGGAGAGGGGACAGGATAGATGGGTAGGAGGGGATCAGGCCTAGTACATGGGTACGAGGGACAGGATAGATGGTTCGAGGGGAGGGGAATAAGGCGTGCACACACTCACCTGTAGTCTCTCATTGGTTTGTTGTATGTGTCTCTCCATTGACATGGGCATGGGCGGCTGAGCTGTCATCGCTGTCGGCGGTTGCTGCGTGCACACGCATGAAGGCAATTGAGTGCAATTAATCATGTATGCATGTGTGTGCAATGGCGTGTGCATGTGTGCACAATTGTGCGTGCATATGTGCATGCGTGTATATGTGCATGCGTGTATGGCGTGTGAGTGGATGCCGTGTGTGTGTGTGTGTGTGTGTGTGTGTGTTGCGTGTTGTAAACGGCATAGTGGGCAGCATGTAGCATGTGACATATTGTTGGATGAATATGTGCATGTGTGTATGTGTGTGTGTGTGGCATGTGTGTAATATGTCATATGTATGTATATGTGTGGTGTGTGTAGTGGTGTGTGTGGGTGGAGGGGTATGTGTGGTGTGTGTGGGGGGAGGAGGACACATGTAACATCCACAGACAGTAGGCAGCGGCACAAGTGTACCAGTGGGAGGAAGCTAGATGCCATACATTAATTACAAGAAAACTATTGCAACCCATAGCAGTAGACACTACCACTGAGGGTACTCTTACTGTAGGGCAGTTGACACTGAAACCACCACACCACGCATACCACAGCACGTTTATACAGGGCCACGTGCAGTCTATATTGTATTTACACAACAGGATTGCCGTAACAAGCCAATTAAGTTCTCACATACGCTGTGTTACTTGATAGCTATATCAACTTTCCTGTGCTGGTAAAAGTAGGTTGGTGGGTCAGCGACTTACAGACCATCACAGTTCAGGGTTTTACAGGGGGAGGGGGATGGCCCCCAATGGCCCCATGATCTAAGTTATCCCCCAACATAATTCTGCACAGATGAATTCAGTACTAGTCTACATGTGTGAAGAGTTGCTGACAGTAATAATTATCCGTTGGAAGTAAATTTCATGTGTTAAAATTTCGCGGTTGAGCGAAAACAATTTCCCGATCTACGGTACCATATATAGTCGCTTGCTATTAGGAAGCATGTATGCGAGATTCGCTTAATTTGGAATGACATTCCCTGATATAGAAAGTGTGCTTCATTTCGAATTATAGCTTTCCACTCCGTACAATTGAAAATGGCAGCGTTTCTGGACGAAGACTTCAGCGCTTATAAACGAGTAGCTGAGACAAGAGTCGAACTTGTGCCTAACTGTGAACATGTGCCTATAAGTGAGCTGCGCCTAAATACGAGCGACTATGGTATTGCACACGCCCAAGAACACAACACTTTAACATGCTTGCACTTAGTCCCGTTCCCAGACCCTCAATACACACACAGAAGGGGTCTGGGCACGAGACTAGCTTGCACTTTGACCCACTGTGTACTGGGTGTTTAGACTAGCATAATTGCAAGTTTACACAGTAGAGCTTCATTCATTTATTATCCACCAAATGGGAACTATAAAATTCATGGGAGCTTGGAGCAGTGGGCTCACCTAAAGCCAGGTCTGAAGGGCATACATTGTAGAGCTCTCCTGAAACCTTTTATGAACCTTAAACCTTGTATGTAAGGTGGGACGAACGTGAGGAGGGCCGGATCATAAGCAACTCAGCACAATCAATATTTACTGCTCTAGCATTTCTTCCTTGAATCCTCACATTATGCAGCTCACAGTGACTTGTAGACTGTCAACAACCTTAGGACCAGTCTAAACTCAGCTTCCCAATATTGTTTGGTTTCTCGGAATAAGTCTTCACATACACAGCAGCCCATGCCCCTCACACACACACACACACACACACACACACACACACACACACAGGTGGCCATTATTTTAATTGAGCGGAACAGTACATTTGGATAACAAGGAGTCCTCACTGTGCAGTGTCTAATCGTCACAAACTGCCGTTCCACAAAACAATCACAACCTCATACACACAGCACCCTAGGTCACACACACACGGAAGCACACATGCACACACACACATGCACACACACACACACACACACACACACACACACACACACACACACACACACACACACACACACAGCACCCTAGGTCTTTCACACACACACACACACACAGCACCCCACAAGTATTCAAATAGAAAACAGCTCTCCCAGCCATTCACAGCCTCTCTGGCAAAGTGGAATGAATACCCTCCACAATCAGCTGTGACAAATTGCTCTACACAAGCTGTCAGCTCAAGTGGTCCAAGGGCGGTGACCACTTAGGGCCTAAACTAATGGTGGCAGCTACATGTAGTGCTTCACATCAGGTGATGACAGATGTGGAGCATGGGTGTGCGCACACAGAGGTGTCTAGTGTTCTAGCTACACGTGTGTGTACTGTGTGTGTGTGTGTGTGGTGAGTGTGTGTGTGTGTGTGTGTGTGTGTGTGTGTGTGTGTGTGTGTGTGTGTGTGTGTGCGTGCGCACGCGCGCATGTCTGTGTGTGTGTGTGTGTGTCTGTGTGTGCGTGAGTGCGTGCGTGTGTGTGTGTGTGTGTGCAGGGTGTTCAGTGTTTAAGCATGTGGGAATAAGGAGCTTCCAATTAAGAACACTCCCATAAACTGAAACCTGGTGAATAGAACTTACAGTGCCAACAGAGAGAGAGAGAGAGAGAGAGAGAGAGAGAGAGAGAGAGAGAGGAGAAGGAGAGGGAGAGGAAGAAGGGGAGAGGGGAAGAGAGGGAGATACATGTAAGGGGGTAGAGGAGAGAGAAGGGGAGAGTGGGAAGAGGGAGGAGAGAGAGAGAGAAGGAGATAAGGGAAAAAGGGGAGATGGGGGAGAGGAAGGAGAAAAGAAGAGGAAATGAAGAGAAGGGGGAGCGGAGAAGAGGGAAGGGAAGAGGGGGAGAGAATGAGAAGGAGAGAGGGAGATTGATTTTCCTGATGTAATCAACCCATGGTTATTATATAGTGTTGCAGTCTTCTGTCTCAATTTTGTAAGTGTGTCAACTGCATGCTTCCATATTAACATTCTACCTACTGTACATGTTGTACGACTAGTGCCAAACCTAACACTTGTTCCCTCTGCCAGTGGAACGGCCTCCCCCTGTGAGTGTGGGCTGGCCTCTCCACTATAGGCTACTGTTGGCATACTCAATCACCCATTCACCACTACAAAGCACAGCAATTCTACATGTACATGTAGTGTAGTAACAGTCTAGCCTCATTCCCATACCAGTATTAATTCATTCTGGGGTCTGGGAACAAGACTGACAATAAACTTTCTATATACATACAAAGATGAGTCGAGTGGTATATATACATCCGAAGGCCAACAGGATCTCAACTGTAGAGCCGGCCAGCAGATCACACACAGATATCCAACATGCAACCATTATAAGGCACTTCATGCGCATTACACTCCTGGTACTGCAGTTTTCATGAGCCTTGCAAAGTGGAGACGGTAAACGCAAAACGGTTACACAATAATTCAATCAGCAAATTTACACGCCAAGTGCATGGAACCATTCAAGTCGATCTCTATCACTGAGAGCAGAGACCAATCTCCGTAGCTAGCTGATAGCAGAGTGTGTATAACAAGAGTACTATACTGATCTGACCATGTATGCATGTACCTGACGTTCTCCGTTTACCGTCTCCAAGTTGGAAGGTTCACGAAAACTGCAGTAGGAGGAAAAGATGCTCAGCGCAGACCTCAGGAAAAGGTCGGACTACACAGAAGTGATGCCGTCCACCAACTTGAAAGTTGAAAGATCGTGCTGACCTCACTTGGAGGTGAAGTTCTGAATGCTTTTGCCTTCCTGTGGGTCACCATTGTTTACTTTGACCGCCGCTAGCAGTACACGACATCATGTCTGATGTGCGATGAGCTGTAAGGTAGCCATCTATGAGTAAGTACGACCCAGTGGATGTAATCAAAGTCTGCTAAACTATCCACATGGTGAGAGCTTGAGGCATCATTCCGAAAGGCGAGTTTGCCCTACCAGTGAGTTGCATTACCAAGACTGCAGTTGGATAGGGTTTCATCTGGATTATGAGTAAGCTGCCAAATGTAACAGGCCTCCATCAGGAGGGTAGTGATGTGGTACTTCGTATGCAGGGTACAATCAGTAGGAAGTCCCACAAGTACACACCCCAGAGTTGTACGTTGTTTGCTAGTCAAACACACCATTGTGTTAGCACTACACGTGAGCACTGGTATTACTTCTGGACAACTAGAACGTATTCAGGGTATTCCCTGCGCGTCATCCAGTCTAAGGTCCGTACTGCATTGCACTGACATGGATTCGGTATGAACACGTGCCAGAGTCCGTGTACGCCCGTCCGTATTTTTATAATTAGTTGCTGAAAATGGCAGACTCTACCGTCGTTTAATAAGACAAGCTGGAACTGCACGGAACAGAAGCGCTTTGGTTGCTACAAGGTAGACACTAGACAGACACTGGTTTTATATTGGATTGCAATGTTATTGCCTGGTTTAGCGATCGTTTAAGCCTGTAGATCACACAATTTCACATTTTTTCCACAGGACCGACAGATGAAGGACAGACGGACAAAACCAATTGCTTAACCCTGCATGCGCGTGCAGGGTAACAAGGAACCAGCATACAGGGTACAGGAAGTCCCACAAGTACACACCCTAGCGTTGTACGTTGTTTGCTAGCCAAACACACCACTGTGTTAGCACTACACAGCACTGGTACACCAATTACTTCCATACAATAAGAGAACCAGCATTCGTCAGTGTGGGACACAATGTTTGTACAGCGTACATTGTCTGATGTACATGCACGTAACAATGTCTGATGGAGTACATTGCTATCCTACAGAACAAGCAGTACTGGAAACTTCACGCGAGTACCATCATTAAATTGAAAAATTTAGCGATTTATTTGTTTGCACCCACAGAAAATGATTCACTGTAATTCTCTGTTTACGGGAAGTGGTGATGAAGATTAATTACGACAGTAACATACACGTACAATTCCCTGATGAGATTATCAACTACGAGGAACAGTTCACGAGGGCAAACACCAGGAGTCAGTCCAATGTTCATCCGCCGTTATACAAGAGTATAGTATACGAGTAGCTTTACTCGCTTCATTTGTTTCAGCTGCCGCTCCTTCAGTGCGTCCAGGTTAAGTCTGGGGCAGGACAGCTCTCTGTGCAGAGGTCTGTAAGCTCATAATTACCTCTCTCCAATTGGGTCAGCATACATCCTGCATAACTCATTACTCAGGCACCGGGCAATAGCGTCTCTGGCGAAGAGCATTAGCACTGGTCCAGATGCAGCGTATTATAGTGACTCCATCTTATCTGAAAGAAGGTGATGCCTCATTTGTCTTTTACCTGACACGCGAGATGGCCAAGTACGAAGGTCGCACATGTCAATTGTCTAGTGCCGCCTATCTATCCCTGACTTACATACTCACAGACAGACAGACAGACAGACACACAGACAGACAGAGAAATCTCAACGTACAGTACACTGTATTGATATGGACGACGATACAGTACATTGCACTTCCACCCTAAGCCTTGTTGTCATAATATTGTGTACAGCACGATCACACCTTGGGGGGGGGAAACGATTAACGCAAGTCCTGTTTGACAATACACTTTCATACACTCCAAATGTGTGCGTTAATCAGGAGCTCAAGGACCAACATAATTATACAACCTTTCCACAGGTGGTACCACCCTGTAAAATTTCTCTTCACTAGCCACAGCTAAGTCAACTGTACTCACACTTAGACAGCCCACAAACCCACAACCTATTAGCTTGTACAAAGTGCTCTCACTCCTGCTTTTAGCTGGGAAGAATGGCCTGGGAAAATACATGTTGTAACACCCTACACAGATTCAACATGGCACAGGGGAACAGAGGAATACAGTAATAGGGGAAGAGAGCTACAGGAAAACAGATGAAATGGGGAATGGTGACCAGAGGAGCAGGGCAGCAGGGGAGCAAGGGGGCAGGGGGACAGAGGAGCAGGGGAGCAGGGGAGCAGGGGGGCAGGGGAGCAGGGGGACAGAGGAGCAGGGGGGCAGGGGAGCAGGGGGACAGAGGAGCAGGGGGGCAGGGGGACAGAGGAACAGAGGAGCAGGGGAGCAGGGGGCAAGGGAGCAGGGGGGCAGGGGAGCAGGGGGACAGAGGAGCAGGGGGGCAGGGGAGCAGGGGGACAGAGGAGCAGGGGGGCAGGGGGACAGAGGAGCAAGGGGACAGAGGAGCAGGGGAGCAGGGGGCAGGGGAGCAGGGGGGCAGGGGAGCAGGGGGACAGAGAAGCAGGGGAGCAGGGGGACAGAGGAGCAAGGGAGCAAGGAGCAATGGAGCAGGGGAGCAGGGGAGCAAGGGAGCAGGGGAACAGGGGGGCAGGGGAGCAGAGGGCAGGGGAACAGGGGAACAATGGAGCAGGGGAACAGGGGAACAGGGGAACAGGGGAACAGGGGGGCAGGGGAACAGGGGAACAGGGGAACAGGGGGGCCGGGGAACGGGAGCAGGGAGCAGGGGAGCAGAGGAGCAAGGGGACAGAGGAGCAGGGGAACAGAGGAGAAGGGGAGCAGGGGAACAATGGAGCAGGGGAACATGGGGGCAGGGGGGCAGAGGAGCAGGGAGCAGGGGAGCAGCTGCAGGGGAGCAGGAGAGTAAGGGAATTGGGGAACAGAAAACCAGGGAACAGGGAGGGTATCCAGGGTAACACGTACACCACTCGCAACCATAACATTACATCACTGTAGGTGGAATGTGGAAGCTACATGTAGGTGCACAGTCCTCATGAGAGGTGTAAATACATGTAGCATGTCGACTTGCATACAAAGCTCAGTACCCAGCACTGGGTGATTGTTGTGTGTGTGTGTTGGAGCATGTGTTTGTGTACTTTCCAATAATCGTGGTAAACATATACACACACCATAACAGCATATTACATGTACAATGTATACCAACAAACACACATGCATAAAAATACAAGTGTGTATGAGTGTGTGTACATGTATGAACTGAGACAGATATAACGTGTCGGTCAAAGGACGGGATTACTTACCATGGAAATAATACATGGACCAACACACACACATGTGAGGGTGTGTGTGTGTTTGTGTAATTTCCAATCATCTTGGTACTATAGTACACGCTGCTAACAGCATATCCTACCCACAAACACACACACACATGTAAACACACACACATATTATATACACATACACACATTGCTACTTTTCACAATGTCTTCCACGTAAATACTAGAAGAAAGCAAGACGTTGCGGGCGAGCCTGAGCGAGTGCACATGCAGAACACGTGGAGCAGTTGCATGCATATGACAAGCCGTCGTCAGAATTAGTGCGACTGAGCATACATGTACCACAAGCTCATGCAGGGACAGAATATGACACAAAAAGTGCACAACACCGGAACTGGAACAGTGAGTCAGGCAGGCTACATGTAGCCGTCTAGCAGGGCATGTTACAAATAATCCTCACAAAAATACATAGCCTCTCTTGAGGTTCTGCTGCCCCAGTCTGATCTGGCCTCCCTTGTAGAATAAGACTCTTCCACTCTCCTCTGGTGATCTGTCACTCTCTTCTGACCCACACATTCTATTCATTCCGGTTATGCGTTTAGTAACAAGGATAGTTGAAATAGAACCATAGTTTAGATCCATCTTCCATTTATCCATACACTAGTGCTTTCGGTTAGGAACCTAATGTCAAATACATGTAGAGGAACATGCCCTGCTCGTAGATCGGTTTCTCGGGTTTCAGTGTTCCAAACTGTACACAGGACTGCACCCAATCATCCCAGCATAAATTACTCTAACCACACCACTCATTGAAGGAGTATTCTATCAAGCTGATCGGATGCAAGTTAGAGGAGTCCATTTATGCTCAAAAGAAGAGAAATGGATCACCAGGCTCGGAACAAGGGGCTTTCACAGACGAGATCATGCAGACACGGCCATGCAAGGCTCCAACCCACCTCCCCTTTCTGCTCACACAGAAAGCATCTCCCAAGGACATTACTAGAATTAAGTGACATCATGAAGCTGAAAGTCTCACACCATCAGCCCCCTCACATGCACCCACCTCTCACCATCACCCCCCCCCCCCCCCCCCCCCGTCAGCCCCTCGATCACAAGCACCACCTCACATCATCACCCCTTCCTATCTATCTCACACTATCACGTCCCTCACAAGCACCCACCTCACACTATTGTAGCGACCTGACGCTGAACATGACATTGTGCAAACTGAACAATGGCACCCCATCATAACCCTCTCAGAAGCACCACCTCACACACCATCACCTCCCTCATCACCCCCTCACAAGCACCCACCTCAAGCAAGCACCTACCTCACACAATCAACTCCCCCATCAGCCCCTTACCAGCCCCACACCCTTGCAGCAACCTTTCAGTTCCATGTCACCAATTGTTTTAACACTACCGCTACAGGCATGTTTACCAAACACAGACATTAACTCTTTAGGGTCAAAGTTTATTGAAATCTCCCCCCACAGTGTAAATTAGTATCTACACACATCATTTAACATTGCCTGTGGCGTGTAGCATCCTCGGAAGACTGCCCCTGGCTGTTAATGATTACACTCACCGTTCACCAAGGAAGGAAGGGGCGGAGGCACTGGGTGGAGACGATAACTGAGCTAGCAGTGTGGTTATCGCACCGTTCAACCAGCTGTTAAACTCGACTGTTGCCTTGCCATACGTGGAGGACCATCGCTATATACTTACTTTATTGCTGGAGAGGGGAGAGCAACATCAACAGTAAGTCAAAGCAGGAGCGTCATTGCAAGTAAGCAGTACTACACTGACAGCGAGATAGGGCTTTTTAGTTTTCCGGTCGATCGACTTATAATGGCGAACTTGTTTCTGCCCATAACAGCTGCCCTCCAGGCGCCATAATTCTGTAGCTATACTACTGACAAGTCTCCAGGAGCAGTGCTAGTCGAAGACCGTCCGTCACCGTGAAGTGAGAAGCCATAGTATGAAAGGACACTAATTCTGTGCATTTATGCACTACGGACCCTAAAGAGTTAATTAACCCCAACATAATATACCTACACTTAGCTATACAATTTACCACCATCCAACAACTATATAAATCCCCCTAACCCTAGAGCTTGAAACACCATATTGCTCCATCAATCAATTTCCTTGTTCCCTGAACACAGCCAGTCTCTTAGGTCCCTATTGTAAGGCTGATATGAACAGCACCTTGCCTATACAAGGTATATTCCTGAGTTAACACATCCACATGAACCAAAGAACAGCAAGCTAGCAGGGTTTATTATCACGGGGGGGGGGGGGGGGGGGGGGGGATTGAATATAGTGCGCGCCGTGCTTACAACTTTCTTCCGTCACACTCCTGCTGGGAGCAAATTGTTTCGCAAAAACAAAGTTTGCGAGGCGCCCAAAGATTCTGATTCGATTGCTGAGATTAGCAGCATACAGTGACTCAAACGCATGATCCTTGGGCTGAAACTAACCTTGGTGGCGAACTTAAAAGTGCTTTTGTCTTCCTGTTGGTCGCCATTGCTTGCTTCAGCAATATGTGATGTCATGTGCATGTGCGTCAAGCGAAAGAGCTGTAAGTAGACACCCAAAAGCAGCCTAGGAACAAGGCTAGCATTACTGTTACAAGCTGATGGGTGCAATCAGAGTCTGCTGAAGTATCCACGAGCTGGTGGATGCAATCAGAGTCTGCTGAAGTATCCATGAGCTGTTGGATCCACGAGCTAGCGGATGCAATCAGAGTCTGCTGAAGTATCAACGAGGTGAGAGTGAGAGGCATCCAGCTGCAATATCAGGAGGGTGGTCATCACCTCACAATGAGAGGAGGTATGGTAAACTGAAAGGGTGGGGAGAGTTAGTATCCCATAACCCATCGTTCCCAACTCTCGCAATCCAGCATCCAGCATTAAGGACAGTCTAGGAGTATGGGTACCTTAAGGTCACTATTGTTTGCGGGTATTAATTTTAGCGAATTTTAGCGAATTTTTAAAAAAATCGCTAAATTTTGAACCCGCAAACAATAGCCTTAGCAGCATGTGACGTCACATACTTGTGCATTAATTGGAGCGAGTCACAAGCTAGCCACCTACGAAGCGATCTGCGAAGGTAGTTAGCTGTATAGTAAGAACCAGAGGCTACATGTATCTACGAGGTGACAGCAAGACCTGAGACATCATTCGGAAAAGTGAGTTTGTCCTACCTGTTGCACTAGCCTTTACCAGCAGACTGAGCCACGCCGAGTAGTGCGGTTGCCTCTTGAACGGATTAGTTGCCAGCAGCTCTGGTGAGTTAACTTAAAACGCTAAAATTAATACTCGCCAAATCCGCTGTGTGCCAAATTCGCCAAAATTACTACCCGCAAATAATAGTGACCTTAAGGTAGTGATACTATATAGTGCTTGGTTGGAGGGGCTACATGTGTACATGCTTCATCCTGGGATCTGATGCTCTCTCTCTCTCTCACTCCGTCAGCATTCCACTTTTCTCTCACATGGTTGGCCGATCAACTGACATGACCCATTGCACATAAGCCACACCCCAGTCGAGGTTACACACTATAACCACACAAAAGGTTTCTTGGAGCTGCGGTCTGCACCCAACCACAGAGGTTATAGAATATATTATCATGCATAGAGAATATCCCGTGCTCTCCCTCGGTCTTTTCAGTTGGCAGGTGGACTGACATGACCCATTGCACATAAGCCACACCCCAGTCGAGGTTACACACTATAACCCCCCAGAGCTGCGGTCTATACCCAACCACAGAGGTTGTTGAATAAACTGAACACATACACTTGTACATGTAGCATACTAGGAATACGCATGCACAGTGTTGCTTGTAATACGCATTCCGTATAAACAGGTGTGGTTTCGTGGGCCAGTGCAGTAAGGTGTGAAGTTCAGTTGCGAGTGACTAAGTGTCCCTCGAGGAGACTAAGTGTCCCTCGAGGAGGACGAACGCATTAGCGAGGTTCTGCATCCCTTGCCTAACGCGAAGATCCACGCTGAGTTAGCTGATTGTGGCGAACAGTTCTTAGCAGCAAGACATTCGCATCATACATGTACTACCAGGCAGACCTCACCAAGGTCACACCACAAAGTGTTCGAGTGGGGACAGCTAGCTCTGGCTCCATCGTATAGCGCCAGCGAAGGTCCACACTGCGGTGCCTACACGTGCACAAGCGCCTCTAAAACGCATACCAGTAGTCTGGGGATGAGACCGCAGAAACTGCCCCCACACAATTAAAGCGACGGAAATTTAAGCGTGTATATATATATGTAAAGACGCGACGTGACTACACTGCACAATTTGTTGCCTCGTGCTAAGGCGCTAAGATCTCGGCATTACTGTTTTACTATAGTCATTTCCAACTCCATGGGACCCTCAACACACCGTGACACTCACCCACCTCCCTCTGCCCCACCCTTCCTTCTACCACATATCTCCCACGGTCATTGCAGGGAGTGACTCAGAAGCTGAAAGTTTCAAAGCACTGGCCTTTAAAGACTGACAATGCCATCAAGTACTCGAGGATGGCCACCTTATTGAAGAGGTGTGGCACAACGTCAGTGGCTTCCGCTTGGGTTTCAATGCCACCCCCCCCCCCCCCCCCCCCCCCAAGTGCTCATGGGTGGCTGTGCATTAGGTTGCAATCACCATAAGTGATTAGGATGCAGTGGCTGGGCCCCCAAATTGGACAATCAGGACGGAGCAGTGTTCTAGCTAGAACTTCCTTACAGTGATGCTGGGTCATCGATTAAAGCATATCTGTGGTTCAGACACATTCTTTATACCACAACAAAGGAGAAAGCATAAGAATAGAGTGTTGCCACCCCGCTCTTAAGCTCTCTGACTAGAACACTGCAGAACGAGAGGCTTGAATACAACAGCCTCGACACATGACACAAAGTCCACCGTATGGTAAAAAGACAGTCCTGCACACTAATCTGCCCATTATCATCTGGGATTAAGGTGGACACCCTACACAACCGGTAAAGTTCATGTTACCATAGCAACCAAGACTGATGTAACACTATTCACCCCATGACATCATCGGTAAGGTATGTCGGGGACTCAGCAAACACAACTCAGCAGCACTAGAACAAACCGCAAACTCAGCACTGTAACACACTGCAGACATGGTGCAATGCTGCCTTGCTCACAATGTAGCCTTGCTCACAATGTAGCCATACACACACACCACATTATATACATACACACTACACATTCAAACCACTTGTGTGGCTGATAAACCAACGTACTAACACAATGAACACCATGAACACCGATGAGACTCTGGCTACACTAGTAAACAACATGCATAGCCCAGGGCCCACTTACTGCCACAACAGGCTCTTTCGGTTTCGAAGTCAAAACGTACGCAACTGCATGCAACTGTTGACAGCTGCTGGTTCAACTTCACAGAGTCGGATGTACCACTCGAATCTCCCTGTCTAGGTACATGTAGCTCATTTATTGGGTTCAGGTTGAAGGTACAAAGCTTATCAGAATTCCCTAAATCACTTTCAAGACACTCCCACCTCCTGTGTTTGATAACTTGCAGCATGGCAAAAGACCCCCCCCCCCCTTTTCATTTTGCCATACTGCAAGCAATCAAACTCAGGAGGGGGAATGTGCTTGGAACAAGGCTAGCTTCCTCCAAGCAATTTCCAGATGGGGGGGGGGGGGGATAATCGGTGTGAAGGATATGCGCACCCTTTCCACCTGTACTTACAGAACTATGGCAAAGCGTCTGGGATTACCAACCTGTTCAGAATTCCCCACTCCCCAACTTCCGATAGTAATACAGGTACTAACCTACAAACACCGTGATTTGTACATTGTACCCACATCATTGCCACTGTCACAGTGAAACAAGGAAGTGAAGTAAAATTGTCAACAGCTGCAGAAAAGTAGCCGTACAGCACGGAACATTAACCTCTAAGAGACACAGCACCATTGTCTCCCACTCCAATGAGATAGCTTGTCAATGTGCACCAGTGCGTACAGATGGTGACAGCTCAACATACATGCTGCATGCTGATAAAATACTCGGCACAATCATATTTCTAGTTGCAAACCCGTCTGTTCTTTAGAATGGGTCTAAGCTCCTCTTGCACAACATGCTACACAAACAGGCGAAATTTGAACTGAGCTATCTCAACACTGTCGACAACAAACACTCAGGGCTAACAATCGAACCAAAAAACACTGTCCATTCTAGAGGGCACACATACACACTACAAGCTCAGCTGTTTCAACAACCAAGACAAACCGTAATAAAATGAAGTTTCAAAACTGACAGCAAAGTATGCAGCTGTCTTGCTAACAGATGACATCCACTCAGAAAGAGTTGCTAATTACAATACACTGACACCGCAGCTGCAACCATCAATCTCACAGTTGGGGATTCAGTCCTCAGATGGTGCAAATTATCCCACAAAGCGTGACACGAGCATAACTGCAGTTATTGGATTTGCGTTGTAACTCACCATCATTTTGGGCCCGCTCTCCTCCTTCAAAGAAGGATCCTGTCTCTTTGTCTTGTCTGGAAGGTCACACACTGGGACAGGCGATCAGCTACGACACAAGATCCTGGCTCTACTGACGATACTTACGCCTATACACTTCGCAACTTCAGAGATCTCTGTCGAGGAAGCGGCGTGTATCATTATCATCATTACGCATGACCTCTCTTACCTTGAGCAATACGGTAGAATACGGAGAATTTGCGCTATGGGGTGTCGTTGGCGGTCGATGTTCAAATTTTGGGAAACTAACCGCTCGATTTTGTGAAGATGCGACAAATGTCCAATTTTGTTCGGTTGCCTTTGGATTTTTAGCAAGTAAACGAAAAGGGGCAGAGCTGCCACCACTGGCTACGCTGAAACAAATTCACTGTTCGCAGATTCTAGAAAGCGCTGACAGCAGGAAAAGCTGTTGATATGTTTGTGTCGTACAACAACCGACCAAGAAGCGAGCAAGAACTAGCCACTGAGTCGAGCCCCGTTATTACCGGCTAGTAGCACTGGCAACCTAGCCAGGTACGGTGGAGACAGCAGCAGCTATGTGCGCCAACGTGGAAAGAAGGCCCTCTATAAACGTTGCACCGAAGCATCGGCGAAGTATGGACGGCGGTGTACCAGTTGAACCCAGACCTCACACTCGTGTGGACGACGAGGGCGCGATTGAAAAGAAGTACTCCTTCGGAGAGGTGTTGGGCCAGGGTAGCTTCGGAGTTGTAAGAGAGGTCACCAACCGGCTGACAGGACAGCAGTTTGCAATGAAGATAGTAAACAAAGAAAAAGTGAGTAAAATGTAACACTGTTTATTCCGTTGCAAGGCTTCCTAAAGAAGTTGCTCCATTGATTTACAATAATGGTACAATAATGGATTGCTTTGTCAAGGTTTCTCTAATTTACATGCGTAATCAGATCCATATTGTGTGTAACAGTCCGTTGAGACTGCTGATGTGCCCCCCCCAAATGAAATTTTGATGTGAAGCAACTACTGGTAATACATGTACGTGCTATAGTTAGAGCTGCAACCGGGTCACAATCTGTGACTGGTTGACCGTCTAAAAACTGCCCATGACCATGTGACCATGCTGCTAATTGCCCGTGACCATGGCAAAAATCTGCCATGACTGTGTGGCTTATTTGTAAGAATACAGAGAAATATGGTAAGCCACACCTACATCTGCCATATGGGTCACAGTCCCTAGTCGCAGCTCCAAATACGGTGCTTATTGAGCCGAGCACCCCATAGACTCCTTTTACAATGACTGGTAGCTGGAAAGTATGGCAGTGAATAAGATCACATCAGCGTTTCGTCTATACGTAACACTTGAAGCAGAGCCTAAAATTTCCCATAATTACTACCATCTACGTATGTTACCATGGTAACATACGTAGATGGTAGTAACTAGCCCAATGTGTCCAATTATTATGGTTAGGTATTATTTAGGCGGGTCCGGGGGGGTGTGGTCATGTCCAGGAAAGTGTGGTGTTGCTACAATTTCCATGCTGCTTCACTCACCCTGACTACCGTTTAATGAACCACTAGATGGGGCTTTGTGCTGAACTGTACTTCTGACGTGCGTATGTACTGATGTGTAACCCAGATTGGGAGGGTGAATAATGATCACAATGCATCGACCGAAAATATGTCACTCCAGATCCACAGAACAGGAAATCATTCATGATAAATTATGGCACGATTTCTGCAGTATTTTGTTCCCTCCCATTGTCTTGCCAATTTAACCACAACAGCAGAGGGAGGGAGTACCTCTATGATTTGTGTAGGCAGTGCATGTTAGGAATCATTTCAAGTGTGCATTCCTGGTTACAGGTATGAGTGTGGTCTATACTAACTGGATATTTGGCCTCAGTATTAGCACAGAGACAGCTGCATACTCAGGGAAAAGGAGCTTCACCTTTGGCGACTTTTCTGTATGTGCTGAGTTTGCGGCCTTGATTTTTGGGTAGATGACATCATCCAATTAACAATTCATAAGGGGGAGGAGGTGCTACATGTACATGTTTGGTGTAATTAAATTCTTTAGTGCATTAAATTACAGCTGCTTGACAAAGCTGCTGCTCTAGCCTAAGCTCTTTGGCAATTGAGGACTTTCCACATACATGTAGCCATCACCAACAACTACCTTACATGTACCATGAGTGCATCTGGCGGTTGTTCGCTGACTTAGCACATATGGAAAACCTGCCAAGCGTAACCAGGCCCTTTCTATTTTGGAGTGGTCCTATGTACAATGGGGGGGGGGGCTTTGATCTATGAGCAATAGAAAGACCTTTGAACCCCAGAGCAAGATGGAAGTTGGAGTGTGTGTAGTATGTACGTATACAGGTCACTGCCTGCCAATCCCATAAGTGTTTTGCTTGCAGCTCATTACTGACAGCTGGAAGTAGTGTGCGCTTGCCTGGGTCCCCAGGCGTTCCCACCCACAACGTTAGTCATGTGTGGTACAGACCCAGTTCTGCACCAAGGGAAAGGGTCTGGGACATGGTCCCCCAGTGTGGGGAGGGGTCTGGCCACATGAGACTACTCCAGCATGAACCTCTTCTTCATATACCGAATGCTCCAGTGTGCTGAGCTGGCTGCCTCTCGGAGCAAGTTGGATCTTAAGTGACAAAAGGCTTTGATTGAATGTCGCAGTACATCTCAAAGATTGCCTTATTTGAAGTACACACACACTCTTCCCTCCTATAAATGTATGAGATCTTGTTGTGACCTGCTCCTGTTGAGGCTATATGTTAGGCTTGCCAGCATGCCTCTTGAAATTGTGAGCTTGTAATCACCACTGCAGAGGCTGCATTTGAGACACTTGCTTAGTCATCGTGACTGGAGGTAGTGAAGGCCTGGAAAGTAGAAACGAGGCTACGTAACCTAAATGTAAGGCGAAGTGATCGCTAAGTGTTTGTAACTGATGCAGTGTACTTCCTGTGATTCTGTATAGCTCACTCTTAAGGTCATATTACTCACATACACAAGGCAGCCCCACCCACCTTTTGGCTAGTTTGCATAATGCAGAATGCACTCCGTTTGGATAGCATGTCCAGCTACAGGTTGATCAAAGTCGAGCTACAAGCCTTAAAGTCGAGCTAAGTTACATGTAGCCCTTTAATGAGGCTACCTGATTCAGTGAAGTTGATAACCCTGTATTCACCAGCCGCTCACAGTAAGTTGAGATTTGGGATAGCTATGTGTGCGTAATCCAATCAGGAGAGCTGAGTAGTCTCACCATGGTAACCATGTTAAACATGCTGCCAACGCTGTGACATCATTCATGAGTGCTATAACAACGGGGCTGGTTGTCAACACAAAGTACTGTACTTCCGTATCACCACTCACTGCTAGAACAAACAGACCATTGGATCTTGAGTGACAAACATACCATTACGTACAGTACAAAACAACCACTGTACATTCGTACCTTGCTCATTGAGTGAGCTAGTAGCCATACGTTAGACTGAAGTTGTAAACTGAATATCTACATGCCTAAGTATCTGAGTTCTCCAGTCTGCCATTATAAGATGGTACGTAGCAGCTGCAGAGAATTAGTATTCAATTCTTCTCCAGCCAACATTGGCTTCTGCATTCCGGCTCACATGACCTGACCTTTGCACCTTGCTACAGTGGTGGTCATACCTGTTTGTTTACACCTGTTGCTTCATGCATATGCATGCATGTGTTGCTGAGTGTGTGTTTGTGTGAGAAACTCCTTCTGTTGACTATGAATGCCAATGTGTTTACATCTATGATTCTTGTCAATTCTTGATTCCTTGCTATGAATCTCTTTGAATGTTTGGCGGCAATGTTATTTACAGGTGTGAGTACCACCTCCTTCCCAAAACATGCATGGTTACATGTTGTACAACAGTTTTGTGTATGTGTGTGTGTGTGCGTGTTCGTATGGTTGTGTGTGTGTGTGTGTGTGTGTGTGTGTGTGTGTGTGTGTGTGTGCGTGTTCGTATGGTTGTGTGTGTGTGTGTGTTCGTATGGTTGTGTGTGTGTGCATGTGTGTGTGTGTGTGTGCCTGTGCCTGTGCCTGTGTGTGTGTGTGTGTGTCTGTGCCTGTGTGTGTGCCTGTGCTTTGTGTGTGTGTGTGTGCCTGTGCTTTGTGTGTGCGTGTGTGTGCCTGTGCTTTGTGTGTGTGTGTGTGTGTGTGTCTGTGCCTGTGTGTGTGCCTGTGCTTTTTGTGTGCGTGCCTGTGCCTGTGTGTATGTGTGTGTGTGTGTGTGTGTGTGCAGTGCTCACAATAAGCCATGACAGATGTTCAGACATTATGCGAAATTCAGGCCAAAATTGGCCGGATATCAATACATATTTTTTAACTAAAGTGGTCAGACATACAGATCAGAAATTGTCAGTTGTCAGGCTGTTATCATGAGCCCTGTGTGTGTGTTGACCTGTGTGTGTGTGTGTGGTTGCGTGTGTGTTTGTATGGTTGTGTGTGTGTGGCTTGTGGTGAATGTATGGGGAGTGGATGAGTAAAACCAGGTCACTACAAGAAATTGTGAAATGTGCTTCCTTGTGTACTAACTAGCGCATTCCCCATGCTGGCCTCACACCAGGGGTGGAGGTCTGGGAACCTAGAAAATTATCGCAATAATCAAATTAGGGACTGTTATTATCAGTGCAAGCAGGCATTTTTCACACGTTCTCACCCATGCTCTCACATGCATGCACACACACGCACACCCTCTCTCTCTCACAGCCTGGCAGCAGTGCCATCCAGCTATTGGAGCGGGAGGTGGAGGTACTGAAACGTGTGAACCATGCACACATCATCAAGCTGGAGGAGGTCTTCGAGACTGCAAAGGTCACTACTCAGTCAGTTGGGGGGGTTAATAACTATGCAACGGATATTATATGTGGCCAATCATCCCTTTTTACAGGTCCATTTATAACTGCAAAGATGTGAGCATTAAGTACAGTACATGAATCATTGTCTAACTGCAATCTCTAGATCTAGCCTCGTTCCAGGCCTGCGCGCCGTTTTCGGTTAGCTAGGCAGGGCCTGGGAACGAGGCTGTGCAATCTCCAGGCTAGATACTATAATCTCAAGATAGCACACTAGACTAAGTCTTGAGAGTGACACACAATTCCTGAATTTTGGGAATTTGCAAAGCAATCTCCAGGTCATGTGATTGCAAAGAACAAGCGGATGCAGTATTCTAGGGCTGGGTTTGACAACTTCAGAGGACTGTATTAATTCAGTCATGCAGCTCGCAAGACTAAGAGAGCAAGACTTTGATGCCTGCTAGGCTCATGCCTACTAGGTTGAAGCCTATAACATTGTGGGAACAGTGAGTCCGCAGTGCTGCAACTTACGTAGGCCAGACCAAATTGATCTGTTGCTGCACGGAGTCACTCCATTCCAAATTCATGGAAATACTTGCAGTGGATGGAGTCCACATGATTAGTGCAACTCATGAGGATTTCCTCATGCTACTTACGTACTGTGATCTTCCCCCTAGCCTCACCCCAGCAGCATAAGGCCAGAATGAATTGCACCATCATAACAATCTTGACACAAATATTGCAACCCAGTGGTTGGTCGGGTTTGGCTGGAGAGAGTCTTCAGGATTAGTTCTGTGATGCTCAGTAGTCTTGTCAGCATTGATCAGAAGTCGTGTGACTCTAAACCCATTCAGCTCAATGCTCTGCAGTAGAAGACCAGGCTAGCTAGTGACAGCTAGCTCTTGCATGGACATCATGACCTTATTTGGATGGTACGTACCTGTTTGGGTTGACATACATACACGAATGCTAATACTATCTACAGAAGATGTACATCATAATGGAGCTGTGCAGAGGTGGAGAGCTGTCGGTACTGCTCAGAAAGAAGGGCTACTTCAGAGAAGAGGCACGTACAATGTTGACTATGTACATGTAACTGTGTATTGAACGTACAAAGGGGTCTGAGATTGGCTGTTGATAGGGATAGGCACTACTGTAACCTCGTTCCCAGGCTGCATGGGAGGGGAGAGAGTGCTTTCTCTCCTGCCACATGGCCTGGGAATGAGGCTAGCACTACCGGTATGTTTATCTCATCATGTGATAATCATGTATCTCTCAACACGACTGTTACCCATTGTGAATCAAGTGGCAACTGCACTGCTGGTAGAGTAACTGGCAGGGCAAGCCCCACTTGTCAGAGCGATGTCTCACCGTTTTACTCTCACCTCATGGATACTTCAACGATCTGCATCCACCGGCTCATACTTTTGGGGCTTCCTCCAGCTCGTACTTACAGCTTGCACTTGCATGACATCATTTTTTTCCAGAGAAAGCAGTGGTGGCTGTACTGGACTATTCTAATGCTCAAACTCTGCAACCTACTGTAGATTACTCCCTGAACAAATCTTATACAGTCAAGTTGGTAAAAGATTCCCAATCACTGCTACATGTAGTCAGAATCTCCATACACACATCAAACTCAACTGTATTATGTTGTGTTTACCATGCATGGGCGTAGCTACGTAGCATTGAGGCAAGGGAGGCAGTTACCTCCTCGCTTTTCTGAATAATGACACGCGTGTCCGGAGTCTCGCACACTCCACATACGATGTGCGTTCGATCTGATGACAGAGACAGGAGCTAGGCTGACCATGAGCCAGCGTATACTCTTAACACTGATAGTGCTGCAAGTCTGGGACAGTCAGGGCACCGGCACATTACTGTAGCATTTCGAGAGCAACTGTTTGCGCGCAGTGCAGATTTACTCATGAATAATTAATTAGCTCGAAAATTTTCGCTGAGAACTCCTCAGTCTAGCTACGCCCCTGCCATGTATAGTGTCGGGTCTTGATATGGATTTATTGTACCATGATAGTCATGCTATCAAGTCAGAAAAAACAACTGTGGCTATATACCTGTATGTCCATCCCTTAATGTTGTGTTTCCACTTCCTGAAACTATCTCTTACTCTACTGCATAGCCTGATTGCTAGGGTATTCCCCCTCCAGGCCTCGATCCCCTAATAAATGATGCTACTTCCTTTTTGTGACTAACTGCCAGCACGATATTGGGCTACAATATTTTCCGTCTAATCTCATTGCATGCCGTACGACAGTGTATGTAGGCTACTACTGTGGCATTGTGGCATGCCTGCAGTTCTGACGTTCATGTTCATCATTCCACTGTGTGTATGTCCATCCAGGAAGTAAAGGTCATTATGCGAGGGTTGACAGAAGCAGTGGTCTACATGCACGACAATGGTAAGATCCCGACATTACCCAACACGCGCATGTGCAGTAAGGGGTGGAGTGATTGTTGTGTCTGTCGGTACGTCAGTGGACACAAGAACGAGCAATTTGGGTGAAAGAGGAATGCTTGCAGCCTTGTTACAAATGAAAGAAAACAACTTGTACATATCCCGAGAATCGTCCGAAGAGCTGTGAATGGCCAAATTACTGAACGAAACTACATCATTGTTGTTTACAGTAGGCTATTCGATATTCATAAAGCACAGTCCGCAGCCACAATGGACAGTCATACATGCATGTACTACTGCACCGGAAGGATTTCACAGGGAGTAGTTAAGGTCGTGATCTTAGATCTGCCCCAGGATTTCTCACCCAGCAAAGCTTATCGGATAGTAGATATCGGCTACATCATAGTTTCATAAGGACTGGTGGATATCCCCCTAACCTTAGTTTCCCCCCTATACCAGGAAGTACCGCTCTACCAGTAGTGCTACTTCCTGTTGCAATGGTACTTCCTGTTGGCACAACTAACTCTGGCAAATCAAAAATGGATTTACTTGTGTGGGCACGTCGACGATCCATCCATCTGCATTCGATCACGTAAATGTACTGTCTCCCTCCCCATGAAACCCCGTATGTACTATATTGCCACTGAAAACATCAGTACATACGTATGGGCAACATTATCAGAAGATAGAGATGCCTTGGGTTGGAGGCTAGAGATTATGACTAATGGCCTAATGTAGTACACAATTAAGGCTCTTCCTCTGCTGGGGTTCATAACAGATGTATAAGGTTCCAATTACCTGTCAATGGAGTCACGCTTGACTCGTCACTGCATGACTCTTTGACTCTCCTGTTTCCCTTCACCTCTTCTTTTACACACACACACTCACACTCACACACAACACACTCATACACACAACACACACTCACACGACACATGCACACATACACACACACGCACGCAACAAACACACTCCCCACGTATACATACACACACACACACACACAACGAACACACACGCACACACACATGCACGCATGCACACGCACACACACACATACACATGCACACATGCACACACACACACACGCACACACAACGAACACACACACACACACCTTAGACATGGTTCACCGAGACCTGAAATTAGAGAACATTTTGCTATCAACAGAAGACAGTGAAGATGAATTTAATGTCAAGGTGAATTTTAATTGGTGATATTCAACACCATATATGGTTCGGTTATCACAGTAGCCACCAACCATGAATAAGGCATTGTTGAGGTCAGTTTCGCTATCACACAAACACACTGTTACCCTGGTTACGGGTGTTACCCTGGTTACCGCCATTGGGATAGCATTCAAGTAGGGTGTAGAATAACATACTGCAGACAAATACTTAACTCTTTTAGGGCCCAAATTTCTTTCTCTAGTTCATTTTCAGTCTATAGAACACTTAAACATACCCTAATTTCTGTTCCCTGGTGTTGCTGGGCTCGAAACTGCTCACACAGGTAATTTCAGCTACACTAAGCATATACGTGACTTAACCACACCCACCAACTAATGAACTTGCAATCAAGCCTCCCGAGAAGTGGCCAACCTGCCGTAGCTAAAAAACTGACCATGAACACTGGAAATGGAGGGCCTACAAGGCAAGACAGCTACTTCTAAGTCCATTTATGCCAAAAACGGCGGAAATGGCCCTCCCAGTGCCGACCAAGACCTTTCTACCGCGGAGCCCAGACACGGCCATGCTGTTTGCACCCTCCGGGTGCACCCACCCACCTCCCCCTGTCCCGCCCTTTCTGCTGTCGCAGAACCTATCTCCCAAGTGAAGCTGAAAGTCTCATGACGCCATATGGCGTCATAGGTGGGAATGGGCTAAAGCACATGGACATTTGGACAATGTACATATGCATGTCAGTCACATTGCATTAACCATCCAATCAGACCTACACTTCTGAACATGGGCTACACGAAAATGGGACAACAAAATAGGACTGAAGGTCTGGGTGCAAGGCTCAACGATTGCCACTTGCAATACACATGCTTATTTCCATTGTGCATGGAGAGCCGGGGAACAAAATGTTTGGTAAACTGTGCGAGCTTTAGTGTCGTAGTTATTCAGTACTATACTTGCTAGCCTCATTCTCAGGCTCCTCCCCAGCCTTTTTTTTTTGCATACTATACAAAAAAAGATGTCTGCCAAGGACATTACCACTACACGGGTGGGGTTTCGTTCAGCATGAATGACAATGCCACAGCTAAGGTCCCTTAACCCTTTAAGACCTAACGTTGCATATCTGCAACGTGAGACTTTCAGCTTCATGATGTCACATCCGGCAATGTCCTTGAGAGATAGGCTCTGCGCCAGCAGAAAGGGCGGGGCAGGGGGAGGTGGGTGGGTGCACCCGAAGGGTGCAAACAGCATGGCCGCGTTTGGGCTCAGCTTTGAACGGCCCTTGGTTGGAGCCGGGTAGGCCATTTCTCGGGTTTTAAGCATAAATGGACTTAGAAAGTAGCTGTCTTGCCTTGTAGACCCTCCATTTCCAGTGTTCATGGTCAGTTTTTTAGCTACGGCAGGTTGGCCACTTCTCGGGAGGCTTGATTGCAAGTTCGTTAGTTGGTGGGTGTGGTTAAGTCACGTATATGCTTAGTGTAGCTGAAATTACCTGTGTGAGCAGTTTCGAGCCCAGCAACGCCAGGGAACAGAAATTAGGGTATGTTTAAGTGTTCTATAGACTGAAAATGACCTAGAGAAATAAATTTAGGCCCTAAAGAGTTAAGACTACCCGAAGATTAGCCTCGAACCCTTCTCCGCGCCTGGGTTCGAGGCTACCCGAAGATGTGAACAAAGATGTGAAGCATGAAATGGAAACCTCGGAGAAAGTGTGCTGGATGTACAACAATTTGCACTACCTGTACACTTTCGGGTTGCCACTCTCACCAACTGTATACGTATTGAACAGTCACACACACACATACAACACACACACACACACATGCACACAGTCGAGGTTCACATTGTGATCGATCAATTCCAAGCGTATCTAGGTGGAGCATTGGCCAATTGAAACTGCCAAATAAAAATTGACCAATCCCAACCTCCCTCCCTGGCTCCAGGTGGTCATGTGTGTTTTTGCCTCCATTCGCTGTACCAGGAACTGCATGATGGAGGGAAACCACACTGAACTTCCTAATAAGTCACCTGGTTTTGATAACAGAAGCCCACCATGACACTACTCAACCTATCAACAGGAAAACTAACTTGCACCATGCAAGTTAGACTTTGGATATCAAATAGTCACCATGACTACTATTGATATCACCCTTTTGTGTATTGAATCAAGTTTTAGCATAATTATTTTCTGGGCATTTCCCACCACTAGCCTCATTCCCCGACGACCTCACCCCATCACCTAGCGCTGATCAATTACAGTCATATAATACATAATCCCTGTAGAAGAACAAAGTGTCTATATAGCACCGATACTAACAGCCTGAAAACCAACAGCTTTTGCTAAATCAAGGCTGTACAGTAGAGTACAGTACAACTGTGAGGAGTGAAATCCTTGCTACTAGGCAGCCATCTCCCTACCTTTGTCATGGCCTTCCGCGCGTACCCTCTCATTTGTACTCTCAAGCTCACCCCAATCTTTCCCTCCTCCACCCCCCTCTCCCCCTTCCCCCTCCGGATCCCTCTCCCCTCCCATTACTCCCACACATATCCATCCTACAGACATTTGACTATAACTTCCATCTCTGCAGGTGACAGACTTTGGCTTGGCCCACATGAGAATACTACCGGACGACGACATGGTCAGCAGGTGTGGGACCCTCTACTACATGGCCCCCGAGGTCCTCAACACCAAGCATGAGTACACCAAGATGTGTGACGTCTGGAGCCTAGGGGTCATCATGTACAACTTGTAAGTTCGAAACATTAGTTCCCATATGTCCGATCGCAGTCTTGATCACATACGGTGGTAGGTGCAGCATTGCCAGTTAACTACCATTCCTGGATCCACGAGAGCTATAGAGAGTCTTCCTCTCCTAGTCCATATCCTTGCCCATTGCAGCTGCCAACACGTACTGCACCTTATGCAGAGAAGGAACGAACGAAGGCTCCCTTAGTCTATAGTAGCTACATGTATTAGTATTCATGCAAGGAGCCCCATATGCTGATGCATTATTCAGATATTAATGAGTATTTAGTTCAATTCCGAGAATTTATGGGCGGCTCCAACTTAACACAAGGTTAGTATTAATGAATTTTGAGTTGATCCAATTTAGTGTGCATACCAGGAATGAATCCTCTCAGGAGTCAGTACATGTTTCCAGGAATTTATTTTGTAAGGTGAAAGCAGACATTTACATTGGGGGGGGGGGGGGGGGGGGGGGGGGGGGGGGGGGGGATATGAGTTTCCAGGAATAGCAAACTAAAGTAGAAGTTGCTAGCTGGTTTTTAGTTCCCAGTCTCCATGCAGACTCTTCCCTGCGGGTATGCATTCCAAGCCAAACCTCTGTCCTCACAATTACTAGGTTCTTCAAGGTGCTTGTAGTGAAGCAAACTGGTTTGGTACACATACGTAGTAGCAAGAGCGCATGATGACATCATTGTTTTTTCATCATGCGCTCTTGGTAGTAGCAGCTGCAGGGTTGTCTAAATTTCACTACACTAACATAACGTTTCATTACAACCCATGATCAATTCCTGGAATTATGGGTAGATCTAACTTAATGCAAGCCCTGGCATTTTATTAGCATGAGTATAGCTACATACGTATACAAGCAGCTTCGCTCACTTGATAACCCAGGAATGCTGCATCTCCAATGCAAGTGGTTTTCATGCAGGTCCTGGGCCCATTAATGGGGGACGGTGATGATATCATCACCGAACTTGCTTGAGTTACTATAAATGGCGTTGCTCAAGCTTGTTTTCTGGAAGCAAGGGCACTGTGCGGAAGTCTGTGGCATATTCCCACCGTTCGTGTTAGCATGGCGCACTCTTCAGCGGACTAGCTCTTCACACGCACACGCACACGCACATGCACACACACACGCACACACACTTTATACCTTAATGTAGGGTATGCCATATGCCATTCAGCCAGCCTAGTGTCTATGGGATTAACATGGGATGTGTGTGACGTCTTTTTCCCAACCCAGACTTTGTGGCAGAGTGCCCTTCCAGAGTGACAATGCAGCCAAGCTAGAGGAGTTGATTCTGCAGGGAGAGCTCAGATTCATGGAACTTGAGTGGATCAACACTAGTCAAGGAGGTCAGTGGGACATACAGGAGACACACACGCGCCCACAGACACACACACACACGCTACACATACACATTTGAATTCATTACTATAACCACCCCGTAACAAAAGAAACCATCAACTTATTTTTTATTGCTGGATACCTGACCTTGAGAATCAGGAATGGTAGGTTTAAAAGCTTTTTGATGACATGCACACATACACACGCACTCACACACACACACACACACACACACACACACACACACACACATTGTAATTAAAACTCCTTGTTTTCCTGTAGCACTATGGTGGCTACCCTCGTTCCCAGGCTCCTCCCCAAGCCGGGGAGGAGCCTGAGAACGAGGCTAATGGTGGCTTGAACAGTAGAGGACACTATGCTGGTTGAGCATGATTCTACAGACCTAGGTGTAAGTAGACTCCAACTGCAACAACTGAGCGTTACTAACCATGCTTTCATAATTCTCTGACTAACAGCGAAAGACCTGATCAGATCCATGCTGTGTGTGGACACTACACACAGATTCACTGCAAGGAGAATTCTGGACGATCCTTGGTTTACAGTGAGTCGCCTGTGCATAGTGTTTGTGTATTCTCCTTCTGTGTACTGCGGCCCCAACATTTGGCTTCACCTTAAACCATGGGGTATTTGCCTGAAAGATACCCAAGACCAAGAACTATTATATACGCAAGATAACTCCTGCCTCCCCCTTTATTTCGCTGCGTTACAATTTCACCCCCTCTTGCCTTTCTCTGTACAGTATAGAGGTTGTATAGAGGTTCAATGGTGGCAGGTCAAGTTACATTGTGGTCTGACAAAGTTCAGGCTGTTGTGAAATAGTTATTTTCATCCCTGTGCAGATGCTCACATCTCTGCAATCACAATAAAACGCCCAGTCATTTTGCCACTCATACAATGGGGTAAACTTACAGCACTGATTCAAACGCACAAAGAATGTTGATCTGACATTAATTTCTTTGAGGCAAGAACATACAATACATACACTACAGTAATTGGTCATGATTGCACAAGATATCATAATATTCTAGTCTTATACTGCCTAGGCCTACAAACAACGCACCAAAGTGTAGACACAAGAGACCTATAGCTGTCCATATTGTCCACTTCAGCACGTAGACACGTCATAGACTGATGCTCCCGCTCGTATATCCGTTGCCAGTTGTGGAAAGTCTCCTTTGACACTTGTCTTTTAGATTGCTTCGTTTTCGAGGCGCCGCTCGCGCTTGATCCCACAGCTAACTGTCTTTCGCTTGCAAGTGCTCGCACGCGCAATAGTCGAAGCCATTTTGATGACTCTGCATTTTTCTACACATGGTGAAAATTGAATTATTGCAGGCGCATGCGCACCTCTTGTCCGGCCGTAATGACCGATCGTGAAGTGAAATGGACGGCCAAAGTAGCTATACGAACGGATTTTGGCCGATGGCCGGCCGTTATTTTCATCCCTGCTGCATAGCTATGTTAACGTTCACCATTACATAGTTAGCATACCTGCTAAGTTCAGGATGATCCCTACGCAGATTGTGAGAAACAGACGGCTGCCAACAACTTTTTGCTGCTCAAAATGGCTGCCCTGCATCTCATGCACTTATTATGATGTAAACGCACAACCTCTATGCGTACTACTCCAAATCTCTCCACCTGCCTACTGAAGCATAGTGGACTTATAACCTCATTCCAAGGCCTCTCAACAGTTCATTTCCCCATTTTTCATGCTACAAGACCTCACGACTCCAGTTTAATTGCATGTCCCCCTACTTTCATGCAAGCAACAAAAGCTGGGGATGGAGACCTAAACAATGCATGGAAGGATTCACACAGGATTATTGTTAGGGGATGAATAATCCTTCATAGGTAAAACCAGCTGATGATGTTAAAACTCTTTAGGGCCCAATTTTCTTTCTCTAGGTCATTTTCAGTCTATAGAACACTTAAACATACCCTAATTTCTGTTCCCTGGCGTTGCTGGGCTTGAAACTGCTCACACACATGTAATTTCAGCTATACTAAGCGCATACGTGACTTAACCACACCCACTAATTAACGAACTTGCCATCAAGCCTCCCGAGAAATGCAACGTTAGGTCTTAAAGGGTTAAAGGGTAAAGGACCAGTGATATACAGTTGTCATAATTATATTACTCTAACTACACTAATGATTTGCCTCCTTGTTAGCTGTCATGAAAATTAACTGGTCAGCATGGGCATGTCTGCAAAGAAAATAACTAGTCAACTGTGTATTGGACCAGGCAGCTAATATTATCATCAACCACATACACACTCCTGCCCTTGCAATGCTCTCACCACAGGGGCAACCCACCCGGGTTCTGAATGCACTGGATTTGATGAGAGACATGACCTTGGATGTAAGTGCTGAGAACAGTACCACCTCAAACTCTTTAGAAACAGTCCAAGAGGTGAAGGGAAAGAACCAGGACCACCAAGGACAACCGGGAACACCTAAAAAGACATGTACACCTACAAAAAAGTGCTTGAGTGGGAGGAGGACCTCTAGTACATCTGCAGTCACTGCTGCAATTGGAGGGGGCAACCTCCGATCTCCGTCCACCAGTGCACTGACAGGGAAGAGTGTTAACTATTCCCACAGCCCCGGTTCAACAAACCCTGGACGTCAACACAGGTCTTACTCTGTGGGATCCAAGCTAGCGCCTTCACCTAGGAGACCGAATACCTCCTATGGTAAGAACGCCTGACAGAAAGCATAGCTAGAGCTCAGAGCAACAGATAACAGAACAGTTCTATCAATTTATGACCTTCATCACTTCACTTGTATACAACTGGTCTCTTTGTGTGAATGCTGATGCATAATATTATATAATTTTCTCGTGTAGCAATGTATCAATAATTGATGTCATGTCATATGTGCCTGTTTACTGTTCAGCGGTGCACCTGGAATCCATGCAGGTACGTATTGCTTATAATGGTACTGAAAGTCTATTGGGGTGGGGGGGGGGGGGGGGGGGGGGGGGGTGGGGGGGGGGGAGTGTCTTGCAGCTAGGCCAGGCCCATTCCATTCCACATGCAGCACTGAAAAATTGTTTCAGCATCTAAGATCCATTGCATTATGCTGATTGGCGCTGCAGAATAGAATAGGGCAGGCCTGCATGCAAGACTTGGGGGGGGGGGGGGGGGGGGGGGGGGGGGGGGGGGCTGCTTTGCTGGTACTGATTCCATGCTGAGGTACTAAAACTAATTGACAAGAGCAGAGCTAGCTAGGGCTGTTCTCAATTGGCACCTCCAGCTGTTCTGCAGGCGTATTGTTGTTCAATAACGGCCGCGGTTATAGCTTAAATTTAGCAGTGGCAAACTTAATTGGAGTCTAGTCCTAACACTGAGCTATCTGCCCATGCATTTCAATGTGATCGATCACTGTAAGAAAACAAGGTTGTATTTTTCAGATGCGGCTTCACTAGGGTATAGTTAGTACAATCAGCAGTGATGGAGATATCTATCATATCTGTAGTTATGTCGATAAATGCACACTAGCTCATCATATCCACAAAACGGCTGCATGGTTGTTGTCAGCAACATTGTTAATGTGCAGATACAGCAAGGGTACCTACTGGTCCCACAATCAATAGCTACTTGTGGAACTCCCAGTCACTCAATCTGGACCAGAAGCAGTCCTTCATGCTGGATTGATCAAGTAAAAAGCTTTGGCCAAGTCTATAAGAAGGTGACGTGAACTATCTCCACAAGTTGAGTCTGAGAGAAATGAGCTGATCCAAGGGATCTCTGAGGAGTCTACTAGGCTGATCCAGTGGCTCCACTGGGGTCAAGTTCTTCACATACAAGTACCGGTACATGGGAACGTTAGCTTACTTAAGAATTGTAATAGATTACACATACATCATGCATATGACGTTACTAATAACAATTTGCCATTTGAACATTTTTATACATATTAATAAGGTTGGAATTCAGACTCAGTTAGCTAGCTACTAGATGTATTTATCATAAAAGTCCTCCACAAATCTTTGCTCGTGTAGGAGTTCGTTCCTCTCTCTCTTCTTGTACCACTTGGCCACGATGCAGAATATCACAAGACCGACCACTGTGACCAAAATAACAAAAAGATAGAACCAGAAGGCACATGTTGGATACGTTGGAGACTGCGGCCAAGCAAGAACCCATGGGATAAGTGATACACCCATCAGGGCTTGTACCAAACTAATGACAGAAAACGAAAGTCCAATAATCAGTCCTTTCATGTTGTATGGTGTCTGCGCACATATAAACTCAAAAAGTGAAACAACAAGGATTGGCAGTTCGATTCCAACGATGATACTCAGCGGAATGCCAACCCAGAAGTAGTTAATGTCTACTGTAGAGCTGGATGTGGTATCTGCCACAAACATACACTCCAGGCTCATTGTTGCATTGGTATGACTATGCACTACCATATCAACAGAGAGAGCTATGGAAGCAACTATGATGGTACCCAGTGCACTGATTCCTACCCTCTTCAGTGTGCTCGGGATCCAGTTCCTAGTCAGGGGATAAATGGCCAACTCATAAAGTGGGACTCCAAAGAATATTACTAACTCTGGAAAGATCGACAGTCCAAGAAATGTATTGTAACACTCTCTATTGATAGAAAGGCTTCTCAGCCACTGAAAGCGCGCAACCCAGAGAGGCAATGTAAAATTGCACAGGCCAAGTGGGTAAAGAAAGACAGCGATTGTTATACTAATTGTCAGAAGCCGAAAGAAGGTCTTCACATCTTCCACTTGTTCAGTAGTAAATGGTCCTCCATACTTTGATTTCCCCAAATTAATTCGAGAAGGTATTTCATCCTCCCAGTATGTGAGTGCACTGCGTCTGGCTGGGCGATTATGTGTAGCCGCATATTTGAGTACCCTCAAGACAGTTTTAAGGGGGGTTTGGCTCACTGGTTCGACTATCAGCCACTTTCGAAAGAAGAAGTCTAGGCAAACAGCAACTGATGAAATTGCTACAACAAAAAGCATGGAAACCAGATTAGCTTCAGCACCATTCAATCCACTACACGAAACAAGGTAAATTAAGACACTGCTGGCTATGCCAGTATACATTGCCCAGGCAAACCAGTGGATAAAGGCACTGATTTCGTCAGACGATGCTCCTGGCATCTGATCTGTCCCAAATGAAATAGCATTGACAATCAGTCCTGACGATCCAGCAGAGACACATACATATGCAACCACTGCTGAAACATATTTCAGTGCATCAGTGCTCTGAGGATGAAGGAGATGGATCACTAGTAACAGAGTGCCCAAAACACTCCCTAGCCAAATCAACAGAATAGAGGCTCGTATGACCTTGTATCTCCCAAAGTATACATCAGTCAACCAGCCAGCAAGGAGATAAAGGGCAGCACGGGTCACACCATCCAACACTTCAAAGCCAAATGGCATATCCACTACAGACAGGAGAAATGTGTCCACACTTGAAGAACAATACCATGGCAGAAAGCTCCACGCAAGAACCAGAACTGCTCCCTTTGATCGCACTCTTCTTGCCTGGTACCTCAGCTTGCATTGAAAAGATGAGGTGATGGTGGTAGCATCTTCGTTCAGTGGCAGCAAGCTGTCTACCTCACTTGGAGTTTGCAATGAAACCCCAGGCTCAAAGTTCATGGCCATCTTTCTCCGGTTTGCATGTGATGTCATGCAAACTACAGTTTATATGAGGCTTGTACAACCGAGACGGGAGTACAATAGCTACACAAGTCATGTAGTTACAAATAGACATGCATATGAATATAGTTCATTGTTAGCTAGTGTGACATGGAAACTGAAACCTGTGAAGCTGTTTAGCCTTAACTGCTCGACATCCCTCAAATGGTCCTCAAAGTTTCAGTGCATGCCATTACCTTGTTCACCTCAGGCTCATATATAGTAACTGTCTTGAGTTCAACTGTGGTAGCCTATTGTGACCAATCAGGTTAGTAGCTATGCAGAATCTGATGATAGATAGAGCAGCATTAGCATTAGGTAATGTTGAGCTAAAGAGACATGAAAGGGAAAAAAACTAAGATAAATCAACTCCCCAGGTCTAAGAGCCAGTGTCCATGCATTGCACTTATGGATTCAACTCATGGCAGTTTGTGGATGCTCATCCACCTTCAAAGTTGGTTTTAACGCAGCTCAACCGCTTAATTCCCACACATTTAATCACAACCCCCAACTATTAGACAAACGTTTTTGATGTGTAGGAGTAGCTTAATTTCAGCTTCAATAGTTCATATAATTATGATAGCCGAAGTTGTAAATGACATCAGTGTTAATCCCACTAGAGTCACCACTCCCCTCTCTGATTAGGAGAAGTTTCATTAAGTAAATTACTACTATGCTGTAGGGGCAATCACTTTATAGGTGATTAGTTTTCATTCTTCAGTTAATTAACTAGAACTCAAGGCCATGCTAAAGGAGTATTTAGTTGTAGCTATAGTTAACTTTAACTATAGCTACCACTCCCTTATACTAACCAATCTTATACTGTGGGAGGAGGGGAAATCACTGAGTATTAATTGGTGGGCACTTTGCCTTACAGTCCACCTTCAGTTATGGAGCAAATTAATGTGCAATGTCATACATCCTTGTTGTTTTATGAAAATGTATAATATCAGTCTACACACAAAACAAATTGTGAAATTCCTTTCCTTTCTTGCCTACCTAGCCTCTGTGAATCCCAGATGCAGATAATCTGCATCTGGGATCCACAGAGCTCTGATAGGCTACATATGGCCACACAATCATGATACGTGCAGTATATATATGAGGTGCTAGGTCCAGTGGTGTCGGAATATAGCTACACACAATATGGCACTTCTCTTTAGACGGGCAGATGCATGAATGTGGTATTGGCTGTCGCAACACTACAGTTATTTTAGCAGGAAGTGTACAGTATAGCGGCACATCTGGATAATTATTATACAGCTGTATTTTATCATGCCAATGGGTATACAAATCAAGTGACAATGTGTGCTGCCACATCTGAACTTGAAAACATCCAGTGCACCACACATGATATATGCACCAGAATGAACAAAGTGCTGGGAAGACAGAAGCTGCGCAGCTCTTCAAAACAGACTTAAGAATTTCACTAAAATGCCATGTACCAATCTCATCAATGCAGTGCAAGTGCACACACCATTGGCAAGACATGTCAGCTATAAACATTATCAGCAGGAGTACTGATGTGGTAACATAATCGGTTACTAATAATAAGTTTGGAATTGCTAAGTGTGTGTGTGACAGTAGAAAGAAAAACACCTGTACCACTTCACAGTTTTGCACAGCTTGGATTTTCAGATTCAGTTACTGGATGTATTTATCATAAAAGTCCTCCACAAATCTTTGCTCGTGTAGGAGTTCGTTCCTCTCTCTCTTCTTGTACCACTTGGCCACGATGCAGGATATCACAATACCGACCACTGTGACCAAAATAACAAAAAGATAGAACCAGAATGCACACGTTGGATACGTTGGAGACTGCGGCCAAGCACGAACCCATGGGATAAGTGATACACTCGTCAGGGCTTGTACCAAACTAATGACAGAAAATGAAAGTCCAATAATGAGTCCCTTCATGTTGTACGGTGTTTGTGCACATACAAACTCAAACAGGGAAGCATAAAGGACAAACAGTTCAATTCCAACGATAATGCTCAGCGGAATAGAAATAGTTCATCTCTCCTGTAGAGCTGGATGTGCTGTCATTATTTGCCACAAACATACACTCCAGGCTCATTGTTGCATTGGTATGACTATGCCCTACCATATCAACAGACAGAGCTATGGAAGAAACTATGATGGTACCCAGTGCACTGATTCCTACCCTCTTCAGTGTGCTAGGGATCCAGTTCCTAGTCAGGGGATAAATGACAAACTCATAAAGTGGGAATCCAAGCATTATTACCAACTCTGGAAAGATCGACAGTCCAAGAATTGTACTGTAACACTCTCCAGAAAGGCTTCCCAGCCACTGAAAATGTGCAACCCAATCGTCCAATGAGGAATTGCACAGGTTAAGCGGGTAAAGAAAGGCAATGACCGCTATACTAATTATCAGAAGCCGAAAGAAGGTCTTCACATCTTCCACTTGTTCAGTAGTAAACGGTCCTCCATACTTTGATTTCCCGAAATTCATTCGTGAAGGGATGCCATCCTCCCAGTATGTGAGTGCACTGCGTCTTGCTGGGTGTTTATGTGTAGCAGCATATCTGAGGACACTCAAGACAGTTTTAAGAGGATTTTGGCACACCGGTTCAACTATCAGCCATTTTCGAAAGAGGAAGTTTAGGCAAAGAGCAACCGATGAAATTGCTACAACAAAAAGCAAAGATACCAGGAAAGATTCATCAAAGTTCAGACCGCAACATGAATTAAGGCTTGTTAAGTCACTGCTGGCTATGCCAGTATACACTGCCCAGGCAAACCAGTGGATAAAGGCACTGATTTCTTCAGACGATGCTCCTGGCATCTGATCTGTCCCAAATGAAACAGCATTGACAATCAGTCCTGATGATCCAGTTTTGACACATATATATGCAACCACTGCTGAAACATACTTCAGTGCATCAGTGCTCGGGGGATGAAGGAGATGGATCACTAGTAACAGAGTGCCCAAAACACTCCCTAGCCAAATCAACAGAATAGAGGCTCGAATGACCTTGTACCTCCCAAAGTAAATGTCAGCCAACCAGCCAGCAACGAGATAAAGGGCAGCAGTGGCCACACCATCCAACACTTCAAAGCCAAATGGCATATCCACTACAGACTGGAACAATGTGCCCACACTTGAAGAACAATACCACGTAAGAAAGGTCCACGCAAGCACCAGAACTGCTCCCTTTGATCGCACTCTTCTTGCTCGGTACCTCAGCTTGTAATGAAAAGATGAGGTGATGGTGGTAGCATCTTCGTTCAGTGGTAGTAAGTTGTGTATCTCACTTAACTTGTTTGGAGTTTGCAATGAAACTCCAGACTCAAAGTTCGCGGCCATCTTTCTCCTGTTTGCATGTGATGTCATGCAAACCACAGTTTACATGAGGCTTGTACATTCAAAACCAAATACAGACATGAATAAGTTCTATATAGCTATAGCCACTATAGTTTGTGTCCATCTTTAGTGAATGGACATTGCCATACTTTCTGTAGCTACAACCTTGTCAGTTCATGAAAGCTAGCTAACAGCTGCGCCTACAAATATGGTTAGTTTAACAAAATCCTCTGTCAAGAGATGTTAGCTATTCTACCTAGCCTCTGAATCCATACATGATAAAGTGCATAGGGTGCAAGGTCCAGTGGTGTCAGATTATAGCCTCATTCCCAGGCCATTCCCATCGCCAGTATTTGACTGCTCCCTCCCCCTCCCTACTCCCTCCCTCTCCTTCTTCCTCCCTCCTCCCTCCCTCCCCCTGCTTCTCCCCACAGCTCCTTGAGTTTCTATCAGACAGTGACAAGGCTATGGCGGACGATGTCCTGGTGTTTGTCCGCGAGGCCATCCTTACAGCTTGCAGTGGTGTCAGATTGTAGCATCGTTCCCAGGCCATTCCCATCACCAGTATTTGATTGCTTACAGCTATATAGCTACTGCTTGCGTACAGTTAGTGATCAAATACTGGCGGTACAGTGGGGAACGAGGCTAGTCAGAATACACATATAGCTAGCCCTTATCTTTAGACAGGCAGATGAATGTGGCATTGGCATGTCCCCCAACACTACGGTTATTTTAACAGCAAGTGTACAGTAGTGCACATATGTACAGCTGCATTTTATCTGATCCCATGACAAAGAGCATATGCTAAAGTAACTGAGTAGGTATCACACAGTTGCAGCCACATCTGAAAAACATACGAACAAAGCTAGTGCATGAACAAAGCGCTGGGAAGACAAGCTAGCTATGCAGCTCGTAAAAGATCAACTTCAGAATTTCAGCTATCTCATCACAGGTATAATGGAGAGTTTTGAAATGCAAGTGCACACACCACTGCTCAGCTATAAAATTACAAGTTATCAGCAGGAGTATTGTGGCAACATAATATGATAAGCTTGGAATTGCTAAGTGTGACATTACAAAGAAAATCTTGTGAAACTTAGCAGTTTTGGAACTCAGACTATTGGATGTATTTATCATAAAAGTCCTCCACAAATCTTTGCTCGTGTAGGAGTTCATTCCTCTCTCTCTTCTTGTACCACTTGGCCACGATGCAGAATATCACAAGACAGACCACTGTGACCAAAATAATAAAAAGATAGAACCAGAAGGCACATGTTGGATATGTTGGTGGCCACAACCAAGCATGAACCCATGTGAGAAGTGTTGCACCCGTCAGGGCTTGTACCAAACTATTGACAGAATATAAAAGTCCAATAATCAGTCCCTTCATGTTGTACGGTGTCTGCGCACATATAAACTCATAAAGTGAAACAACGATGGCTGGCAGTTCAATTCCAATGACAATACTCAGTGGAACACCAACCCAGAAGTAGTTAATGTCTACTGAAGAGTTGGATGTGACATTTGCCACAAACATGCACTCCAGGTGCATTGTCACATTGGTATGACTATGCACTATCATATCAACAGAGAGAGCTATGGAAGCAACTATGATGGTACCCAGTGCACTGATTCCTACCCTCTTCAGAGTGCTAGGGATCCAGTTCCTAGTCAGGGGATAAATGACAAACTCGTAAAGCGGGACTCCAGGTATTATTACCAACTCTGGAAAGATCGACAGTCCAAGAAGTGCATTGTAACATTCTCTATTGATAGAAAGGCTTCTCAGCCACTGAAAGCGAGCAACCCAGAGATGCAATGAAGAATCGCACAGGTCAAGTGGGTAAAGAAAGACAGCGATTGTTATACTGATTGTTAGAAGTCGAAAGAAGGTCTTCACATCTTCCACTTGTTCAGTAGTAAATGGTCCTCCATACTTTGATTTCCCCAAATTAATTCGGGAAGGTATTTCATCCTCCCAGTAGGTGAGTGCACTGCGTCTGGCTGGGCGATTATGTGTAGCCGCATATTTGAGTACCTTCAAGATAGTTTTAAAGGGGTTTTGACACACTGGTTCAACTATCAGCCATTTTCGAAAGAGGAAATCTAGGCAAACAGCAACTGACGAAATTGCTACAACAAAAAGCATGGAAACCAGATTAGCTTCATCATCATTCAATCCAATACACGAAACAAGGTTAATTAAGACCCTGCTGGCTACGCCAGTATACACTGCCCAGACAAACCAGTGGATGAAAGCACTGATTTCGTCAGACGATGCTCCTGGCAACTGATCTGTCCCAAATGAAATAGCATTGACGATCAGTCCTGACGATCCAGCAGTGACACATACATATGCAACAACTGCTGAAACATACTTCAGTGCATCAGTGCTCGGAGGATGAAGGAGATGGATCACTAGTAACAGAGTGCCCACAACACTCCCTAGCCAAATCAACAGAATGGAGGCTCGTATGACCTTGTACCTCCCAAAATACACATCAGCCAACCAGCCAGCAAGGAGATAAAGGGCAGCAGTGGCCACACCATCCAACACTCCAAAGCCAAATAATGGCATTTGCACTACAGACTGGAGAAATGTGTACACACTTGAAGAACAACAAAATGGCAGAAAGCTCCACGCAAGAACCAGAACTGCTCCCTTTGATCGCACTCTTCTTGCTCGATACCTCAACTTGCAATGAAAAGATGAGGTGGTGGTGGTAGCATCTTCGTTCGGTGCCAGCAAGCTGTCTACCTCACTTGGAGTTTGCAATGAAACTCCAGACTCAAAGTTCACAGCCATCTTTCTCCGGTTTGCATGTGATGTCATGCAAACCACAGTTTACATGAGGCTTGTAGGGAGTACAGTAGCTACACAAGTCATGTAGTAACAATACACATTAATTCATTGTTAGCCAGTCTGACATGGAAAGTGAAACCTGTGATGCTGTTTTCTAATAGCTACCTCCACCTCCAGCTAGTCAACATCCCTCAAATGGTCCTCAAAGTTTCAGTGCCATTACCTTGTTTACCTCAGGCTCGATCAATAGTAGCTAACTGTCTTGACTTCCCATGAGTTCAACCGTGGTAGCCTAGCTATATTGTGACCAATCAGGTTAGTAGCTACGCAGAATCTGATGCTTATAGAGCAGCATTAACATTAGACTATAAAATGAAACCTGCATGGCCGGATGGTGAACATCTTATTATGTTTCTAGTGTACACCAGTGAGTTCAGTCTGCTCTAGCTACCGCTCTGATACCACAAATCCCCCCCCCCCCCCCCCCCCCCCTCTGAAAAGGTATTGTTGAGCTAAGAGACATGTGCAGGGAAGGGAAAAATGAAAGTGAAAAATGATCAAAAACTTGGTTAGGAGCCAGAGATGAATCAACTCCCCAGGTCTAAGAGTCAGTGTCCATGCATTGCACTTATGATTCAACTCATGGCAGTTTGTGGATGCTCATCCACCTTGGTTTTAACACAACTCAACCGTTTAATTCCCACACATTTAGTCTCAACCCCCAACTATTGGACAAACGTTTTTGATGTGTAGGAGTAGCTTAATTTCAGCTTCAATAGTTCATATATGATAGACGAAGTTGTAAAATGACGAGTCACCACTCCCCTCCCTGGATAGGAGAAGTTTGATTAAGTAAATTACTACTATGCCGTAGGGGCAATCTCTTATAGGTGATTAGTTCTGTTATAGTTTGATTAACTAGAACTCAAGGCCAAGATTATTTAGTTGTAGCTATAGTTAACTACACTTTAACTATAGCCACCACTGACGTCCCCTATACTGTGGGGGAGGGGAAATCACTGAGTATTAATTGGTGGGCACTTCGCCTTACAGCCCACTTTCAGTTTTAAAGCAAATTAATGTGCAATGTCATACATACATCCTTGTCGTTCTATGAAAACGTATACCAGTCTACACACACAACAAATTGTGAAATTCCTTTCCTTTCTTGCCTACCTAACCTCTGTGAATCCCAGATGCAGATAGGCTACATATGGCCACACCATCATGATAAGTGCAGTATATATCAGGCGCTAGGTCCAGTGGTGTCGGAATACAACGGTAGTGGCACATCTGGATAATTATAGCTACAGCTGTATTTTATCTCAACTATCATTCCAATGGGTATACAAATCACGTGACAATGTGTGCTGCCACATCTATGATATATGCACCAGAATGAAGTGCTGGGAAGACAGAAGCTGCGCAGCTCTTCACAAAATAGACTTCTATGTACCAATCACATCAATGCAGTGCAAGTGCACACACCATTGCCAAGACATGTCAGCTATAAACATTATCAGCAGGATCGAGTACTGATGTGGAAACATAATTGGGAATTGCTCAGTGTGTGACGGTAAAAGAATAACACCTGTAGCTACCACTTCACAGTTTTGTACAGCTTGGGTTTTCAGATTCAGTTACTAAATGTATTTATCATAAAAGAATGGAGGCTCGTATGACCTTGTACCTCCCAAAATACACATCAGCCAACCAGCCAGCAAGGAGATAAAGGGCAGCAGTGATCACACCGTCCAACACTTCAAAGTCAAATGGTATATCCACCACAGACTGGAACAATGTGCCCACACTTGAAGAACAATACCATGTAAGAAAGGTCCAGAACTGCTCCCTTAGATTGCACTCTTCTTGCTCGGTACCTCAGCTTGCAATGAAAAGATGAGGTGATGGTGGTAGCATCTTCGTTTAAGTCGTGTATCTCACTTAACTTGTTTGGAGTTTGCAATGAAACTCCAGACTCAAAGTTCACGGCCATCTTTCTCCTGTTTGCATGTGATGTCATGCAAACCACAGTTGACATGAGGCTTGTACATTCAAAACCAAATACAGACATGAATAAGCTCTATATAAATAGCTATAGTTTGTGTCCAACTTTAGGGCAAGTGAATGGACATTGTCAAAGCTACTTCCTGTACAACCTTGTCAGTTCATGAAAGCTAACAGCAGCCTACAAATAAGTTAACAAAATCCTCTATCAAGAGATGTTAGCTATTCTACCTAGCCTCTGAATCCACACATGATCGAGTGCATAGGGTGCTAGGTCCAGTGGTGTCAGATTATAGCCTAGTTCCCAGACCAATCCCATCACCAGTATTTGATTGCTTACAGCTATATAGCTACTGCTTGCATAAAGTTAGCGATCGAATACTGGTGGTACGGTGGGAATGGCTTGGGAACGAGGCTAGTCAGAATACACAAGAATATAGCATATTATAGCTAGCCTTATCTAGACAGGCAGATGAATGCGGCAATGGCATGTCCCCAACACTACAGGTATTTTAACAGCAAGTGTACAGTAGTGCATATATGTACAGCTGCATTTTATCTCAATTGGGACCAATTAATATCTGATCCCATGACAAAGAACATTGCTAAAGTAACTGAGTAGGTATCACACAGTTGCAGCCACATCTGAAAAACATACGAAGTGCATGAACAAAGCACTGGGAAGACAAGCTATGCAGCTCTTCAAAAATCAACCTCAGAATTTCAGCTATGTAGATGCAATCTCATCACAGTTGGAGAGTTTTGAAATGCAAGTGCACACACCACTGCTCAGCTATAAAATTACAAGTTATCATGCAGCAGGGGTAGCTACTGATGTTGCAACATTATCTGATAAGCTTGGTGTGACAGTACAAAGAAAATCTTGTGAAACGTAGCAGTTTTGGAAGTCAGACTATTGGATGTATTTATCATAAAAGTCCTCCACAAATCTTTGCTGGTGTAGGAGTTCGTTCCTCTCTCTCTTCTTGTACCACTTGGCCACGATGCAGAATATCACAAGACCGACCACTGTAACCAAAATAACAAAAAGATAGAACCAGAAGGCACAAGTCGGATATGTTGGGGGCCGCAACCAAGCATGGACCCATGTGAGAAGTGTTGCACCCGTCAGGGCATCTGACAAAGCTAGGGCACAAAATCCAAGTCCAACAATCAGTCCCTTCATGTCGTACGGCGCCTGTGCACATATAAACTCGAAGAGTGAAACAAAGAGAATTAACAGTCCGGCTCCAATGACGATGCTCAGCGGAATACCAACCCAGAAATAGTTAATGTCTGCTGTAAAGTTGGATGTGGTATCTGCCACAAACATACACTCCAGGCTCATTGTTGCATTGGTATGACTATGCCCTACCATATCAACAGAGAGTGCTATGGAAGCAATTATAATGGTACCAAACGCACTGATTCCTACCCTCTTCAGAGTGCTAGGGATCCAGTTCCTAGTCAGGGGATAAATGGCAAACTCATAAAGTGGTACTCCAGGTATTATTACCAACTGTGGAGAACTAAAAAGCCCAAGAAGTGTATTGTAACACTCTTCGTTGACAGCAAGGCTTCTTAGTGACTGAAAGTGTGCAAAAAAGTAATCCAATGAAGAAATGCACAGGTTAAGTGGGTAAAGAAAGACAATGACCGCCACAGTAATCGTCAGAAGCCGAAAGAAGGTCTTCACATCTTCAGTAGTAAATGGTCCTCCATACTTTGATTTCCCCAAATTCATTCACGAAGGAATTTCATCCTCCCAGTATGTGAGTGCACTGCGTCTGGCTGGGCGATTATGTGTGGCTGAATATTTGAGGACACTCAAGACAGTTTTAAGAGGATTTTGACATGCCGGTTCGACTATCAGCCATTTTCGAAAGAGGAAGTCTAGACAAAGAGCAACCGATGAAATTGCTACAACAAAAAGCATGGACACCAGATTAGTTTCATCACCATTCAATCCACTACACGAAACAAAGCTTATTATGTCACTGCTGGCTATGCCAGTATACATTGCCCAGACAAACCAGTGGATAAAGGCACTGATTTCGTCAGATGATGCTCCTGGCATCTGATCTGTCCCAAATGGAATAGCATTGACAATCAGTCCAGATGATCCGGCAGTGATACATACATATGCAACCACTGCTGAAACATACTTCAGTGCGTCAGTGCTCAGAGGATGAAGGAGATGGATCACTAGTAACAGAGTGCCCAAAACACTCCCTAGCCAAATCAACAGAATAGAGGCTCGTATGACCTTGTACCTCCCAAAATATACATCAGCCAACCAGCCAGCAACGAGATACAAGACAGCAACGATCACGCCTTGCAACACTCCAAACCAAAATGGCATATGCACTACAGACTGGAACAATGTGGCCACAATCAGGGGACAACAAAATGCCACACAAGCACCAGAACTGCTCCCTTTGATCGCACTCTTCTTGCTCGGTACCTCAGCTTGCAAGGAAAAGAAGAGGTGATGGTGGTAGCATCTTCGTTCGGTGCCAGCAAGCTGTCTATCTCACTTGGAGTTTGCAATGAAACCCCAGGCTCAATGTTCACGGCCATATTTTTATCCAGTTTGTGTGACGTCATGCAAACCACAGTTTACATGAGGCTTGTACATTGCAAAACCGCCAGTACAAACACAGACATGAATCTGCACTATGGATTATATAGCCACTTATATTGTGCCCATCTTTAGCTTTCAAGTGAATGGACGGCATTGTCATACTTCCTAGCTGTAGCTAGCTACAGCCTTGTCGTTTCAAGAAAGCTTATAGCAGCCTAGTGTTAGTTTAGCAAAATCCTCTGCCTTTCCTGAAGTACTACCTATATACATAGCCTCTCAGTGAATCCCATATGGAAAGGCCACATATGATAGGGTGCAATAACTTTGGTATGGGGTGCTAGGTCCAGTGGTGACAGAATACAGATGACTTTGATGATATGCATTATTGCCAGCCCTTCTAGACAGGCAGGTGACAGCTGCATTTTATCTCAATTAGCTATCATGTCCCATGACAGAGAACCTTGCTAAAGTAACTGTGTAGGTATCACACAGTTGCAGCCACACCTAAAAGACATACGAACAAAGTGCATGAACAAAGCGCTGGGAAGACAAGCTATGCAGCTCTTCAAAAATCAACCTCAGAATTTCAGCTAGCTATGTAGCTGCAATCTCAAGGACAGTTATGCAATGCAACGCACACACCGCTGCCATGACTTGTCAGCAATAAAATTACAATGTGGCTATCAACAGGAATACTGATGTGTCAACATAATCAGTTAAGCTTGGATCATGGAATTGCTATGCTAGTGTGTGACGGTACAAAGAAAACCTGTGAAATGTAGCAGTTTTGTACAGCTTGGAACTCAGACTAAATATAACAGCTACTGGATGTACTTATCATAAAAGTCCTCCACAAATCTTTGCTGGTGTAGGAGTTCATTCCTTTCTCTCTTCTTGTACCACTTGGCCACGATGCAGAATATCACAAGACTGACCACTGTGACCAAAATAACAAAAAGATAGAACCAGAAGGCACAAGTTGGATATGTTTGAGGCTGCGGCCAAGCAAGAACCCATGGGATAAGTGATACACCTACTAGTGTTTCTGACAAAGCTACAGCACAAAATCCAAGTCCAACAATCAGTCCCTTCATGTCGTACGGTGTCTGTGCACATATAAACTCAAAAAGTGAAACAAAGAGGGTTAAGAGTTCGATTCCAATGATGATACTCAGCGGAATACCAACCCAGAAGTAGTTGATGTCTACTGTAGAGCTAGATGTGGTATTCGCCACAAACATGCACTCCAGGCTCATTGTTGCATTGGTATGACTATGCCCTACCATGTCAACAGAGAGAGCTATAGAAGCAACTATAATGGTACCAAGTGCACTGATTCCTACCCTTTTCAGAGTGCTAGGGATCCAGTTCCTAGTCAGGGGATAAATGGCAAACTCATAAAGTGGGACTCCAGGTATTATTACCAACTGTGGAGAACTAAAAAGCCCAAGAAGCATATTATAACACTCCTCATTGACAGCAAGGCTTCTTAGTGACTGAAAGTGTGCAAAAAAGTAATCCAATGAAGAAATGCACAGGTTAAGTGGATAAAGAAAGACAATGACCGCTATACTAATTGCCAGAAGCCGAAAGAAGGTCTTCACGTTTTCCACTTGTTCAGTAGTAAATGGTCCTCCATACTTTGACTTCCCCAAATTCATTCGTGAAGGTATTTCATCCTCCCAGTAGGTGAGTGCACTGCGTCTGGCTGGGCGATTATGTGTGGCTGAATATTTGAGAACACTCAACACGGTTTTAAGAGGATTTTGACATGCCGGTTCAACTATCAACCATTTTCGAAAGAGGAAGTCTAGACAAAGAGCAACTGATGAAATTGCCAAAGCAAAAAGCATGGACACCAGATTAGTTTCATCACCATTCAATCCACTACATGAAACAAGGTTAATTATGTCAACGCTGGCTACGCCAGTATACACTGCCCAGGCAAACCAATGGATAAAGGCACTGATTTCTTCAGACGATGCTCCTGGCATCTGATCTGTCCCAAATGGAACAGCATTGACAACCAGCCCTGATGATCCAGCAGTGACACATACATAAGCAACCACTGCTGAAACATACTTCAGTGCATCAGTGCTCGGAGGATGAAGGAGATGGATCACTAGTAACAGAGTGCCCAAAACACTCCCTAGCCAAATCAACAGAATAGAGACTCGAATGACTTTGTAACTCCCAAAATATACATCAGCCAACCAGCCAGCAAGGAGATACAACACAGCAGTGGCCACACCATCCAACACTCCAAACCCAAATGGCGTTCGCACTACAGACTGGAATAATGCGTCCATAATCATGGGACAAGATAATGCCAGAAAGCTCCACACAAGCACCAGAACTGCTCCCTTTGATTGTACTCTTCTTGCTCGGTACCTCAGCTTGCAACGAAAAGATGAGGTGATGGTGGCAGCATCTTCACTCAATGGCAGCAAATTATCTATCTCATTCACAGTTTGCAAGTGATTCCCAGAATCAAAGTTCACAGCCATCTTTATCTCTTTCTCAAGTGTGCATGCATCATGTCATGCAAACCTTAACCACAGTTTATACATGAGGCTTGTAGTCTATATTGCAAAACCACCAGCGACACCCATGAGGAGCTATACACATGTTATACACATGTAGAAGTAGCTACATGCAGATATGAGTGCCATTCTATGATAATAGTGGGCTTCTGATCATAATCGAAACACCATCTTCAGGGTTGGCATCCTAGATAGCTATCCAAGATTTTGGTAGTTATGTGGGAAACTGCTAGCTATCACTAAACAAAGTTTTTCACTAGCTATAGAGGTTAGAGGATGACACTGATCAATATATGTACCTACACCACACTCCAAGTCACAGGATTGAATCTCAAACTGTTCACTGCTTAGCTACTCTTCATGGTTGTAGCTAGTCCCTGCCGAATCTTACCATCAGCTAGCTGCATTGGGTCTACGTTTCTGCTACATCATCACTCTCCTATAAAGAACTATCTATATATTTGACTAAATAGAATTGGTCACGCAATGACTTTGTGCCAAATCATGGTCTGATGCACTGCATCACCTGCATGTTGCCAGTTGCTGGATGTGGACTGCACAGCCCAGGTGGGGTTGTAATCATTGTTGCCCATGGGTGTATTATCCAAAGATTATTGTAATCCCCCCCCCCCCCTCTACACCACACACGTCATAAAGAGGAGATATACGTCCAGAAATGATGATCGTCGACTTAAATTGTCAGATGACACATATTACAACAGACAGGGAACACCAGTGCATCGCAGCCAGGCAAGCTGCTCTCTATGCACCACAGGCTAGCCTCGTTCCCAGTCTCCTCCCCAGCTTTTGTCACATACTGTACAGTATGCGACAAAAAGCTGGGGAGGAGCCTGGGAACGAGGCTACCACAGGCTGTTTTATAAATGCATAGCTAGTAAACATTGCTTGTTTTTCATGAGTGTGCAGAACTTTGCAATGTGGACTATAAAGTTGATTATGCACTGCACAATAGTGAGTAGGAAATAAATTCATGCCTACAGTTAATATTGGTCTCTCTCTGCCTTCCCTCCCATTTTTTCTGCATACATTTCCGGTCTGGGAAGGAACCCTTGGAACAAAGTTAGCAAGCCCATTCTCTGTAGATCTCACAGTAGAAATTATCCCTTCCTTGATGCAAAATTTGTATTGGCCCACACCCCTATATATAATAACTCAGTGTTCATATCATAATTCACATACGAATGAGCAGTAAGTTTTGGAATTCCAGAATTACAGTAGTTACAAGAATGTATACTGTAATTATTGTACATGTAATAAAGAATGTCTGTAAACTTCTCACTTCAATTCACCTCTCTGCGTGCATCTATATAAACAAAATGTTAATAAATTACCGTGAGGAGAGTTACGATTAGGACACTTACACCAGGTCCTGCAGTCGTGGAGGCAGCAGTGAGCAGTCGAGACCTCCCTCTGCGATGCTCACCACACAAATCTGCTGCAGTGATGGGACTGCCAGGCAGGAGATTGTTTCAGCATCAAATCACTACTCAATTACACAATCATATGCACATGCAGTAGTAATAGGTTTGCATAAACAAACCGATCGATATCACAACAACACAGGTACAGTAATGGTGCGGATGTATCCAAGCTCCTCATTTTTTGGTCTTCGGTTTGCATTGACAGTAATACACGAAGCAGAAGAGTGGTGAAAAAGGCCTGGGAGCATTCGTCACATGACATTGGGTGGGTGGATGTTATGGGGGTGGGGGACAACCAGAAGTAAGTTCACTGGCTGAGCAGAGGAGTCATCTAGAGTGTCTGGAATAGTGATAGAGTGCTCGAACCTGGCTAATTATAACTGGACGATGAACTGATCCAGGACCTGCATGCTGGACCGACTTATGATGGGTCTAAGTCCACCTGGCATCAATCTGGGTCATTCACACGATGAATGCTACAAGGCCTTCCCTGCTTTTCGGCACACTTAATTTGATCCATATATTTCCATGTATTATTGTCAACGCGAACCAAACAAAAAACAATGGGGTAAGCCTGTTAATGAGTCTACCGTGGATCGATGTGCTCTGCACTACACATACACATACTTGTGGTAAGGAGGAACATGCCAGAGTGACCAGTAGAACGACGTCCTTCATATCTGAGAAAGTGAGTGTTTTATAACTAAAACTTAAACATGATAAGCACATACAACATAACAACCAGGCCACACCATACAGGCAGGCATTTACACACTGCTGAATATGTAATACCTACTTCAAAATGTATACGTACGCATCATAAGTATAAGGTGTCAGTAAATGGTATGTATCACTTCACCTTGCACGTTCACTCGTTCCACCAAGGAACATCACAGAGGACCCCACAGCACACATCGAGCTTATCCTGTACCCTGGTCCTGTGCCAAATGGCTTCACCAAGGTGATGTGGTAGGTATCTGCAGGTAGAGTAGTCATCAGTAATTAACCCGTGTGTTTCCACCACACAACCTTACAAACTGAGGGAGGATAGTGCACATGTGCACTTGTAGGGGACTGGTTCACTGTGATCTCAAATTTAAATGTGAAGCTATTTTCTTTGTCCAGCTAATGTGTTCAGAAGTTTGTGTAGAATACCATGCACTGCTGTATATTTAACATATTGCAAGTTCCTCAACTGTTTCTTGGACCGACACACACCTGCATCTAGTATGAACAGATCTGAGAAGCAGCCCAGAGGTCCGTCTAAGTGTATCCTGTAGCCACCATAGTAGAGGATGCTACCACCACAGCGAGCTGAGAAGAATAAAGTATTCTACCACAGTGCGTGGGCATTCCTTTGATGTACCGCGGAGGATAAAGTTATCCTCCACTATGACGTCATAGCGGAGGATAAACGATTTATCCTCAGCGGTACATCAAAGGATCGCCACGCTGTGCTGAGAATCAGAGAGTTGTAGCTGTCTAGCAGCCGGATCCAGCTACTAACTTGACTTGGAGGTTATGTCTGTGGTAGAAGCCGGATCTACTACGTCGACTCAAAGGTTATGCATTTATCCTCCTTGGGAAAGTTTAGCCTCGGCTTCGCCTCGGCCAAACTTTCCCGCGGAGGATAAATCGCATAACCTCCGCGTCGACGTAGTAGATCCTATACATAACTAGTCTACCTTTTCTGCATGCATGACTATACACTAACTACTTTGTTACGCACTTGAAGCCACCATTTCCCTCGCACATGGTGAGTAGCCCGCGGTCAGCATCCTTCCCCACCTCTTTGTTGCTGAGAAATAGTGTTGCAATGGCAGCCATGATAATAATTTTGTAACACACATATCTCTAACAAAAATAGAGTGACAATTAATTTTACTAGCTATAGAAACTCTCAATGTGAGCGTGCAAGTGCACAGGCACACATACACATCATGCAGGCTTAGAGCACTCCCTTTGGAGGTGGGGGGACAAAAGTACGCAGCAAAGGTAGTATGACCCTGGAGCTCGGTGCTTGCGCCTCCACAGAGGCTGCTGTAGTTGAGAAAGTGCACTTATATTTTTCACCAAGCATCATTTTCAGTCATCGTGGTAACTTGGCGTTTTCCATTGCTGCATGCTTTCTGCTTCATTGCTGTCTTCCTCAGCAGCATGTTGATTGTGCAATCATCATGGATACTAGTACATGTAACCTAGGGGGGTTCATGCAGGTGTGTCAGTCAGCCTTCACAACTACAGTAAGAAACTGAGCGAAGCACGACAATTTTTCACCATTTTCAGTCAATAGGAAGGCTCTCGTGGCAACTTCTTGTGTGAATGAGGCATCGGAGGTTCAATTTCTTTCACAAAAGTGGTTTATAAATAGATTTCCAAGGATCCTGGCGGAGCAATTCCCCCCTACTTACCACGTCCACTGGCCACGTTACATGCACACGTGAGCATACATGCATTCACATACACCAATACACGTTCATAATGATGCACACATAATCATACCAGAATATGCATAAACGCATGCACACAGGCACATATGTACACATACTGCATATCCAATTAACCTCTGGGGAAAATGGTAGGACTCACACAGGTTGAACTCGAAGAATCCTTCAACAAGCTCAGGTAGTCCAGTGACCATGGAACTCCTAAGCAATAGGACAGTACAGTTACCTACTTAATAAGCAGACAACCAATTCTGCACTTATGAGACCTTGAGTGTGTGTGATTTATTATTACTAACATTGTGAAAAAGTGTCTTCATGTACATAACCCAGTCGACAGCTTACCAGGTGCATATGAGAACATATGGATACCCAACATTGATGAAGTAAAGTACATACAATTACACATGAGGAATTCTTTTGACGTACGTAGCAATTTCCGGTCCTGCAGGAGAAAGAAAGCAAGAGTGTGCATGCTGACATATGTGATAGGGGAAGACTCGAATTTTCAAAGTCTGGTGACCTAGGTTGGATGTCAGTACTGCCCATAGGGTAGGGTCCAACCCAGCCTACAACCCCCCCCCCCCCCCCCCCCCCCCATCAATCTGCCTCTTTCAGGTCACTGGACAGTAGTGCTGCAAAACCTGTGGCACTATGGGAATCATGAACAGATGCTTACACAATGGAACTTGCACATTACGGGAACAGCAACGTATACAAAGCCATGGTCAATGTCTGCTCAGAAGTGTGACATGCACATGACAAACAGATATGACCTCTAAAGCTACGTTTACAAACCGGGTTACCTCAACTGGATTAGAATCCGGATTAGAAATGTCCACACGTGCAACTTTTTGAGCCAGTTTAGCTCATCTCACAACTTGCGCTTCAGTTGCTGTGGGGTTGGACTACTTGTCATGAATACTGACAGCTTCCGTGTGCAGCAGATAATCCACTTAGAAACCGCTCCAGCTATTACACGCTCCTCCTTCGAAACTAATCCGGATACAATCCGGATCAACCCACATCCTGATGTGGGTTACGTAAACCGGTTTCCAATCCGGATTAGAGCGTTTAGCTACACGGATCTGGTTTAGTTTAATCTGGATCCTGAACCAGTTTAAACGCCTGGTGTAAACGGGGCTTAATATGCTGTATGTGGCTACCACACTTTGTGAAGACTTCCCGGATTAACAGCTTCTGTAAGCATAATATTATATTATGCCCATTCCGGTCACCATAAGTAATGACTCAACTTACAAATGCCACTAGCTACCGGTATATGCACCTCACCTCCCCCTCCAAACATGATCAGCCTCCCATCCACATACTCCAGAGAGTGATGGTCACGTAACAGGTGCATGTAGTTCTGAGGCAGGTATGCACCTCCGATGCCACCCGAACGAGGCTGACAATAACTGGGTGTGACCTCCTTCCAAGTAAGGGTGGCCAGGTCAAATGAGAGAAGCTCAGCTGTGAATTTCTTGAACATAAAACCTGGAGAGCGTACATACTGCAACTGTCCCCCATGGATGTACATGATGTTGTCATTAGAGGTGGACGCATGGCCACAACGTGCTTCCGGGCGAGAACAGCCATCCACAAATGTCTCCAGAGCATTCCAACTTCCAGTCGCTGCAGGAGAATAGCTCTTACACATAGCTCGATCATTTGTGCAATCAAATATACTTACCAATGTCAAAGCATTCCATGTTCTTGAACCCCTTCCGACCACAAAATCCCCCAAACATGAAGATCTTTCCGTCGTAGTAGCAACACGAGAACCCATACCGTCCTTCTTTGAATGTTGGCAGACTTCCTACTGATTCATCATCAGGATAGATTTGGCACCAGTGAGAGAATCCAGGGCTGGGGTTACATCTGAGGACTTCAATACCTGAGTAAACAAAGACGTTACACACAATGTGTCATTTAGAAAATTGTTCAAGAAATCGTAGCATGGCAAAGTAAGGGGGGGGGGGGGGGGGGGACCGTGCCGTAGGATGGAAGATTGCACATGGTCTGATACAGACCAGAGGATAGAAATGCTCATGGTTATGATGACTGTGACATTTATAACCGCACACCTTTCCCAGAAGTGGATGGGTAAGTAGCTATACCACTAATTTAAAAGTGTGACATACATTGCTTCTTTTTCTCTGCCCAGGTCATAGCAACAGGAGTTCCCACTGCAAAGACAGCTCTAGCCAGTCCAGCAGGAGCTTCTTGATCAGCACAGACCAGAGCATGGTTTATTGACTCTGCAGACCAGCAGTCGTCATAGTACCGGCTCCAGGCAAACCTATTCACCGGCTTGGCATCGGGATCAGACTCCGGGCGGAAGTTCCAGTACCTGCAAAATCACTTCTGTACACTCATCATTGGTATTGACAGCACAGGCACAAGCAGTGAACCGGTATCTAGGATATGGGTCATTCCATGTCAAGTCAACACAAAAAAATCCTCACCTCTTCCGAATTTGACTAAACTTGGTGAGCATGTTAGTTCTATTAAGAAACCACTGCACACCAAATTTCAGCTTCTGAAGTGCTATAGCTTTTCAACTGCAACAAATTTAATTTTGGCCTCAGGTGCCCATTTTGGACTGCGTGCCATGACTGAAATACCCATATCTTCTGATGTGATCAACGTAGAGAGTTGCAACAAGGATTCTCTCGAAGCTCTTGAAAGGCTCTTTCATTTGGCATATAATAATATGACGTTTGATCTAATTAAAGTTCAAAGGTTACGTAATCTGACCTTTGACCTTGGTTCTGGAAAAACAGAAGTTTTGATTTTTTTCAAATTTTTTTACAAAGACCTTGAACCTACATGTGTTTATTCACCAAGTTTTAATTTGGGACTACAATGGGAACAGCAGCTATAGACCAAAATGTAGTAGCATGTGTACTTTTTTGTATTCATGCTACTACATTTTGGTCTATAGCTGCTGTTCCCATTGTTGTCCCAAATTAAAACTTGGTGAATAAACACATGTAGGTTCAAGGTCTTTGTAAATAAAGTTGGAATAAAATCAAAACTTGTTTTTCCAGAACCAAGGTCAAAGGCCAGATTACAAAACCTTGGTTAATTGAGAGACCACTCCACACTAAATTTCTACTTCCTCAGTCTACAACTGCACTCTTGACCGTAATTGCCTGTTTTTACACCACATGCCATGCATGACTGAAATAGCTACCTAATGTGATCTGTACAGAGACATTTCTTTAAAGTAGTTGTAATGCACTCTTGTAGCTAATCTGACATGTTTACCTTAATGATATGTCGAAATCTGACCCTTGACCTTGGTTTTCACTTTGAATATGCGTGGTTAATAAGGCGACACATGCACACGGAGGAGGGTTTGGCTGGCATCAAGCATGATTATACAGTACTTGGATTTGTCTGCTGCAGCAGTGATTGCAAAAATCTCCACTGCATTATTTCTTGTTGTGACAGCAGACTGAAGTTATATTTTCAACCGGCTTCTGAAAGCCCAAAAACAATTAGCTTAAGTTGTACTAGAGGTAGATGGAAAGATGGTATACAGCTGGAAGTGGTCTGATTACTCACCACCTAACTGAGGAATACAGACTAGCGGCAGCCTTACTCGGTGCATGGGTCTTTAATATTCTTTTCAACCCTGTGCAAGAACTTTTGTGCAAATGGGGATTTGATACTTATACGTACTACATACAAGTAATGTATTCAAGATTATAGGCCATGATCATCACTTGGTTGAGAGAAAAAGACTTAGCTAAATACTGCAATTACCATCTGCAAGGTTTTTCATCAAAAAAATGCTTGCAACTGGATTGTGTGATGACCTCGCATAGTGCATGTGCCCTATAGTACTTGTGCAGCTGATCTCCACAGCATCCAATGGTATATCTCATAGACTAAGTGCGTGAACCTTGCTTGTTGGTGAGAACCTGAATGAGTCCTACATTAGTAACTTATCCCGACACCTTAAGGTTTCAAGCATGAGTGTAGCTGCATGATTGTGCACGTTCAGGTGGCTAGTGACGAACTAGTCAGAGTAAGGAGCTACACTGGACTCACGCAGATGTAGTGAGTGAGACAAGCATGTCCGTGAAGCGGGTACTGTCATGTGCTGCACTACACTAATACGAACGGAGGCGTCATAGAGACTGTCAGACCTCTGCACAACAGGACTGCCCATGTAGGTGAATATGGGGGCAGTAGCTGAAGCAAGTGAAGCCAGTTACTTGTAAATAAAGCAATTCTACGAAAGGTCGCACATACCCACTGACACAGACAGCAAGCTGAGCTGCAACTGAAGCGCTATGGTTCAGAAATTAATATAACTAGGCAGGTTAGTAATCATGATGGGTTTTAGACCCATTATCTGTGTATGCTATGTGCACATAATATTATTTCGTGCACATATTTCGTACATGCTACTACATTTTGGTCTATAGCTGCTGTTCCCATTGTAGTCCCAAATTAAAACTTGGTGAATAAACACATGTAGGTTCAAGGTCTTTGTAAAAAAAGTTTGAAAAAAATCAAAACTTCTGTTTTTCCAGAACCAAGGTCAAAGGTCAGATTACGTAACCTTTGAACTTTAATTAGATCAAACATCAAATTATTATATGCCAAATGAAAGAGCCTTTCAAGAGCTTCGAGAAAATCCTTGTTGCAACTCTCTACGTTGATCACATCAGAAGATATGGGTATTTCAGTCATGGCACGCGGTCTAAAATGGGCACCTGAGGCCAAAATTAAATTTGTTGCAGTTGAAAAGCTATAGCACTTCAGAAGCTGAAATTTGGTGTGCAGTGGTTTCCTAATAGAACTAACAGGCTCACCAAGTTTCGTCAAAATCAGAAGAGGTGAGGATTTTTTTGTGTTGATTTGACATGGAATGACCCATATATGGGTGTCACTAGTCAGTCAACAAGTATAATCACTGGCTGGACTGGAAAGGACTAGGCTGGGGTCTTAAAATTTGTTTTTGTGTACTGTGGAACTATGCAATTACCATAAAATCACTTCCCGGTATGTTCATATAATAATTATCTTGACTTCCTCCAACTTCCACATTTTAGGCCCAATTGGTCCGTGTACTTTTGGGCCATTCGATCACCATCGGCAGTCCAAAACCAATTGTCATTAGCGCAAGTCAATTTTTCAGTATTCGTTCTGGTACTTCCGCTTCCAAATCAAAAAGCAGAAGCTAGAGTTCCACTATTCGTTCTGGAACTTCCGCTCCCAATTCGAAAAGCCAAAGTTGACGGCTTCTCACTATTTGATTTGGAACTTCGCAAGCAAACTTTCCACTCTCCGTCTTGGAACTTCGCTCTCAAATCAAGAAGCGGAAGTCGGAGTTGCACTTTTCGTTTTGGAACTTCCACCCCCAAGTCGAATAGCCATGCAAAGTTGACGATCGCCAAGGCAGGATGTGAGTGGGCGTGGTGGGGCGGAGCATGCTACAATCATGTGAGTGGGTAGGGGAACGTTTATATGGGGGGCTAGGATCCGCCCCTGCATGGGGCCAATGGATTTCACGTACCATGTGCAAAAAAATACCTGGACCAACCCAACTCTTTGGACTGTGAAGTGACTATTTTAGCAGTCATTCAATACATATTCCCCATAGAAGATTAGATGATTGTGACTTTTCACAGTGGCAAACGTTCTTGAAAATCCATAGGTACCATTAGTAGAGTGTGAGTGGGCAGGGCTGAACTGTGTTGAAGTGGAGGTAGTGAGAAGCTTGGGAGACAGTGAGAACAGCAAGAAATACCGGTAGTGGAAGTCTTTGGTAAAGTGGTGGCTTTAAGGAAAAGCCATTTAGAGAAAAAGTGGCTTTCAGAAAAGCCAGTGGCATGTTTGAACTATTACCTAGTGTACATGTATAGTGGGCAGGGCTGAACTGTGTTGAGTGACTTAGTTAGTGAGAAGCTCGGGAGACAGTGAGAACAGCATGGAATAGCGGAAATCTTTGGTAAAGTGGTGGCTTTTAGAAAAGCCGTTTAAAGAGAAAGTGGCTTTCAGAAAAGCCAGTTTGAAAAACATCCTAGTTGTCCTCTCCAAGGATGCCTTGCAAGCCCATCACCAGATCGTCCAAGCCATGCAGCCTCATTGTCTCAGCAAGACCCCTTGGAACATTACATCCTGGATAGTTCTTAGATAGCCCACCATCTTCGAACCACTCATCGATGCATTTCTCATAACCAATAATGCATTTGCAGCACTTGGCAAAGATGATGGGTGGCTTGAGTGGAGTGGAGTGGCAGATCTTGCACTTTAATGCGTCATGTAGGAGGATCCTGAGGCCAGCAGGGATTGCTGAGTCTTGGGTCAGTGTGAAGACCTTGTCCAGCTTCCCATGCAGCACTGACATCTCGTCCCTCAAGTCATTCTTCAGCCCCTCCATTGCATCCTTGAAATCCAGGGAATCTAAGGCAGTATCTGCCCTCCTCCTCCTCTTCTGAACAGGAGCAATGAGGTCGTCCTCTGGGACCGCAAAAAATTTCCTGGAGTTGACTTTCCAGAACTTGAGTCCTTTGGTTCCAGTGCAGTCTTTCACCTTGAGGCCATCGGCAGTGACAACAACGTAGTCCTCCCCAAACTCCCTTTGTGCAGCAGCTGTCACATGAAGTACGTTCGCTGTAGCCTCCGTCATTTCGACGAACGTTTGGCCAAGCTTGCGAAAGTTTGGCTGGCTGTTCGAAAATTGGTAGTGGTAGGGCAGCAATGGACAGTGAGGAAGGCTCATGGACCTCTTTGTAGTTCTGGTCCATGATGCCAATACTAGTGCAGCACTACATTAATTGACCTCGGCAGCATGTGCACAAAGGGGGATATTATGACATCCAGGGGAACAATGTTAGGGAGGAAATTTTCACGGGGACACATTACATTCACTACAACACCAGTTTACCATCCTAATAACAGATTAACAGTAGCTTTAATAGAATCCACTGGTGAAAGTCCGTTAAATTTCGCTGCATTCAATGTATACGCCAGTACCACGACCTTCTTGAAACATAGCTTTAATAGAGCCCAACACAGTACTGGAAGTACTAGCTATTACATTACAAGTGGATCAGCCTAACGCAATGATTGAATACATACCGTCGGCGTCTACGCTCTGGATCCTCACGTGCCTTCTTTGCACATTTCAGCTCCTCCTCCTCCCTCTCCCTCCTCTTCTGCCCCGACACCCATGACCATATACTACCCACAAAACTCGTCTCAACTTCTTTTTGTGCTATGGGGTTGGCTCTCATCCTCGATCTCTGTGGTAAAACAAATTCCCTCTCCACGTGCCTAGCCGACCACTCGTCCCAGCCCATGACACCGCCCCACCTCGCCATGGCAAGCCAACACACCTGCAGGACAGGGTACACATACAACATGCAGTCGTATTATAAAATATTATTGATGATCATAATTATATCACTGTGGAAACTACATTGTTGAAGTTACAATGCCTTTGTCATCCCATGACTTGCTTGCAGTTGTGAGATATGAGTATTGCAACGACACATGATCAGCAGGTGCATCCCATGACTATACAAGGGTGTAGACGGGGGGGGGGGGGGGGGGGGGGGGGGGGGGGCTAGGGGGGCTAAAGCTCCCCCACTTTTGAGATTCCCCTCTATAATAATAAACCACCAGTTTTCTATACATGAATTTTATTTGAAATTTCCAAATATTAACATACGATTTTGGTTACGAGATACAAACTCATTGCTATTCTGTTCATCTCAAGACCATCTGTTTTGTCCTTGTGGCTTGTGCACATGCAGAATCATGCACCAGTTAATATAAGGCGAACTTGGGAAGTGGTTGTACGCAACCAGGATTTTAATCTATGCACAGTGCACTAAAGCTCCTTTCACTCACAGCATTTGTTGCTGGCATAACGAGGATCAACTTTACTGCCTTCACTATACCTCACAGAAGCATTCTCTCTCCACCTTAAGCTTACTTGAAGATTTCAGGTAGGTGACGACGGATTGCAAGTCTGTCAGTGACCTATCACTGCCAGTGTGAAGATGTGTTTGAAGACGGTCGGACTGCATTAACATAGAAAAGAGCATGCTAAAAAAAAATAATCGCACGCGCTTTGCACGCAGACACTCCAAACATTTTGCGAATTTTACTGTACATACATTAAAAGGGAAGAGTTGTTTTAATCATGCAGGCTGTGGGTCACCACCATAATTGCATCTCAGTGCCCCCTCCACTGTGGAATGTGCCACTGCAAAGCATCATGGATAGTCACCTTAGTTGCAGCTCATAAGGTCATGGGATACATCTGCTGATCATAACCATTACATGTGCCATGGCAATACCCACAACTCACATGAGCTGCAAGCAAGTCATTGGATAACAGACGTACTGTTACTTCAACAATGCAGTTTCCAGCTTTCAGAGCATAATATAGATTGTAGAGTACTACTATACCATCAATGGTTACAGTATAACAATACATGCGTCCTTGCATGTGATAATCACACACTCACAGTTGCAAGCAAGTCATGGGATGGCAAATGTATTGTTACTTCAACAATGTAGTTTCCACAGTGAATATACTATCGACGTGGATATTGGTCCAGCAGGAAGTCAGTGGTGGATATAGGGGGGGTAAGGGGGGTGCAAATGCACCCCCCTTTAATTTGGCGGCTAACTTACGTCTATTGTATAGCAGTTTTGGATTTGTTCCGATCATCACATTTAGTCTCCAGCGCTAGACAAGCAAAACTCAGGTCAGACGTGTGTCATGAATGCATTCACGTGACCGGTAATGGGTGTGGCAACACAATTTTTCGGGTGCACTTTGCACGCCAGTGGCTGAACCCTCCTTTCTAAATTTCAAAATCCACCACTGGAAGTACATACTTAAAAAAAAATCTTTTAAGTCCTATTGATGAGAATTCACGTCAATTAGACCTTATGTACTTGTAGGGCTTCTCATTGGGCCAGGAAATGCCCTTAACAGGCTTCAGAGGGCTTAGGGGCAAAAACTCCAGTTTTCAGCGTGCACCCCCCACTAAACGTTAAAGCGGGGGGGGGGGGGGGGGGGGGGGGGCAAGCACCCTCTTGGTTAGCAGGGGGGGGGGGGGGGGGGGGGGGGGAGGTGGCACAGCCCCCACGGCCTTTTTGATTTTACTGAGAATAATAGACCCCACCAAGGGCCTCAGGTGGTTCTAAAACATGATGTGCCAGCAGTCAGATCCAGTCCAAGTTTAGGGAGATCCGATCCTGGGCAAAAATCCAGATGACATTAGGGATGAGGCTATTGTACTTTTTTGGACCAGTTATGCTATTCCCCAATGCTCCAGATTATGTCCGATTATGCTCTTGCTATATCCCGATTATTCTCCGATTATGCTCTTGATATAGCTCACTTGAGCATTGCTTCTGCGTATGCCAGCGGGAAGCGCATACAGAAGCTTCTATTTCTGAAGGCTGTGGAGACTTCAGTTGGTCTAGTATTGAAAGTACAGACTGCGCAGAGCTAGAACCAGAACTAGAACTAGCTAGACCACTAGAATCTAGACTACTTTCGCTAGCAGCCTCACCGCTGGAAGCCATCCAGTGACTCGTGGCAAGAACTCAAACCCCAATTATGCCTGTATTTCTCTCCGCATTATGCCAAATCCGTGAGCCTACCTATTATGCCGGAAACTGTGCTGGCATAATAGCCTCATCCCTCCATCTTTGACCTCTGATTGATGGGCTCGAATATCATTATATTGCACTCTCCATGTGTGCTAGCCCCACCAAGTCTGGCCCCTGAGGAGCGAATGCTGTGGGAGAGGAGCACCTATGATGGTGGTGTGCGCTGAATGCATGAAAAGTGGTGTCTTGGGGAAAAGAATTCCATGGTTCGCCCGGTACGGTATCTCTACTCCATAGCAGGGCTTGCCAGCATCTTTGACGACAACAAATTAAATAAACAGTAGCTACAGTAGAGCCGTACGGCTCTATTAAATCCTACGTACAGCTCACTCGACAGAGAATCGACAGTCGGGCTACTGTTTACAAGGGGATTGCTCAAGTTCGATATTAGTCTGGTTCCCAGATCCTACCCGCGAGTAAGGGTCAGGGCGGGTCTGGGAACCAGACTAGTTCGATCATTGGTTCCGCGAATATATATACCGTTCCAGCGCAGTGTGCTCGTTCCCAGGCCAAGGTGGCCGTGTACGTACGCTCGAGCAGAACTTGATCACGAGAACGGATCAGCTATATAGCAGCTATACAGCTACTATTAAACAGCCAACGGCTGCCCTATACTTAGTACTAGGCTGACTCGGCTAACTATGTGTACGTAAGATGTACGCGAATCGAGTTGCTGACAGGGGGGGGGGGGGGGGGGGGGGGCAGTTGAGAACTTGACTTCCTTGCATTCACTTACTGACTTACCGCTGCTCTGATACTACAGCTATGCTGACTTAGCCTCGTTCCCAGTCCCACGCCCAGCTTTCCGTCGCTGCTTAGTACGGTAAGCTTTACCGTACTAAGCAGCGACGAAAAGCTGGGCGTGGGACTGGGTACGAGGCTAATGCTGACTGCAAGTACCGACTAAACAGTGGCTTGACCGTTCGCGGGCTGAAAGGCAGACATAGCTAGTCTAGGTTTACGCTTGCTCTACACAATTTTAATTTTACATCAATTATTTTTGTTCCTGTATATACGTATAATTAGAAAATAAAGCAATAACGCACGACTGTCCACGTGGCTAGGCTGTAGCTAATCCGTCGACGATGAAAAGCTAACAGCCGCACACGTCGATACTTACTGGTTACTTGGTCAATCTTCTTTGCATCTGGGAACGTGTCCAGAATGCGTACAGATGCTACAAGAGCGCTTCCTGAGCGCTAAAAAGAACACGTAAAAAAAAATTTCCGCGCTTCGCGCGGACGGATCGCCGCTTTGCGGCAGTGCGCTATGCAATTTGCCCCCCCAGATAAAAAAAAAAAAGTTAGGTACGGCCCTGGCTGATCTGGCGCAAGTCCAGCTATCGACGTAGCCAGCGGCTGGCTAGCTAAACCGAACGGCTTGGGAACGAGACCGCAATATCTAGTACGTATTATGTTCGTGAGCGAAATTTGAGCAAGAAAGAAGCACATGGCGGCCCCGGGACCTGCAATCCTCGTACATCTGGAACTTGCAGTGCAAAAGCACGAAGGTGCCACGAGAGCCCATCCTGATAGCTGAAAAATGAAGGCGAAAATTTTTTTCCGCGCTTCGCGCGGACTGATCGGCGATACGCGCCTCTATGCATTGCCTCTGGCAGCGTGTAATATATCTTGCCCCCCCAATTGTAAATATGTGCCGCCGCCCCTGTGCGACAGACATAGCCTCGAACCCAGGCGCGGAGGTAGTCTCGCGGCCAGACGTTCGCGGCGCGCGGAGGGGAGGGCGGCGCCCTCCCCTCCGCGCGCCGCGAACGTCTGGAGGGTGGCTACGACAGACAATACCCTACTATGTATGTATCTACGGGCAGACAGAGTTCCAGATGGAAGACAGTGACTGTCACCTTTAATTATGCTGCTGTCTTTTGAGTGTGCAACGTGTATAGGAACAGCCCAGCTACTCAGAGGTAAAGTGATTTGTCAGACATTGCACGTTCTCAGGCCAGTAGCTCTAGTTGGAATTTTGTCTCAGATACATGACGATGATCATGACACCGTGTTCCTTACCTTCAGGAGCCTGTAGACTCGACAAGAATCTTGCAGTGACTATAATGGAAAAATGTATGTATTGAAGTTGGACTCTGATGTTAGGTTTCTCCTTCCAAACTATAATATAATTATATTGTCAATGAGTTATATTTCCCAACTGGGGTCCAAGTAGGACAGCCATATGCATAGTCCATATACTGTAGGACAAAACACAGGTCCATAGTCTCCTAATTGACCACTGCTTCATTTTCCATCGACGATGTTGCTTGCATCTTTGATCCGGCACAGTACTGTGGTGCTGTCTACTTAAGTCATTGTAGTACAGGCACATGACAGTATACGCAGTGAGCAACATATGGATATATCACATCAGCATGCACTATAGTGGGTGTGGTTTGGAGATGGATGAATCTCACAACTGAATGGAATGTAATATAACAACAAAAAATGTGTGTGTGTGCTTTGAAAAAATAGTAGCTACTCTATATCAATCCCACAGTTCAATGCCATTGAAACAGGCCCCACCCAGCTTATCGTCGCTTGCAGAACGTACTGCACTGCAAGCGACTATAAGCTGGGCGGGGCCTGGGAACGAGGCTAGCATTATGTAGGAGAAAATCCTAGCGTTGTAGGGGCGGTACCGGTATACTACGACAGGAATTACGGTGTGTACTGCGCGCACGCCAGTTTAAGTTCAAGTTCAAGTTCACCCCAATTAGGGGAACGCTACACATATATACACACACAATACAAGTACACAATGTACACATAAACACACAGTTTGTGTACTGCCGCGCGCGAATGTCAACTCGAACTCGAACTCGAACTTTAGTAATACCCCTGTTTACATTTTCCCAATATGGGGTGAAGGTGCACTGAAGCAATTTCAAATCACTACCTGACTTGCATCAAAGCCACACAAGTATGCAGTTTGTGAGCAGAGCTATACTTTTGACCACAGTAGTCTTGAACTTCAAAGGGTTAACAATGTCAAAATGATGGAGTTCAAGTGACTTTTGAAGCTCCACCCTGAAACCAATGGATTTCACGTACCATGTGCAAAAAAAATGCCTGGACCAACCCAACTCTTTGGACTGTGAAGTGACTATTTTAGCAGTCATTCAATACATTTTCCCCATAGAAGATTTGATGATTGTGACTTTTCACAATGGCAAACATTCTTGAAAATCCACAGGTACCATTAGTAGAGTGTGTCAGTAGCTGGACCACTTGTGTTGATACCTGTTGAAGGATACATGTTCATATATAGAGTGTATCAGTAGCCGGACCATTTCCGCTCATACCTGTTGAAGGTATGTTCCTATATAACCTCCCATATATTTAGGCATTTAACTCTCCATCAGCATTGTATATTTCTGGCAAAATGGAAGTCATAGAAGCATTGGTAATGTATAGTTTGCAAACATGGTCACTTGGTTCTTGCATGGGTTCTAGCACACTTGATTCAACAAAGTTATTTCATCTTAGATTTTCATTGGGTCCACTGATCCATACTGTACTAATGGCAGAGCGTGGGTCCAGCAAAACATGCAGCTAGAGTCACTATAATACAGCACACAGCCACACAGTTAAATATTGGGTCTCTCTCTGCCTTCCCTCCCACTTTTTATGCATACATTTGCAGTCAGCACTAGCCTTGCAACAAAGTTAGCAAGCCCCTTCTCTCACAGCGGAGTCTAGGGGGAGTTAGAAATTATCGAAGCATTGGCCCACCGCCTATAAATAATTTGTGTTCATATCTTAATTCTAAATAATAAATGACCAATCTTTATAGGACATGTAATACAATTCTGCATGCAGAGCAAGAATGAATAAGTAAAAAGTAGAACAAACAATACAATAAAAATTATAATAATAAACAAACAATACAATACAATTTAGAATGAAATAAAAGAAATAAACACACTACTGTACAAAAGTGATACAAAATAATAATAATAATAATAATACAAAAGAAACTGTTCAGTCGGGCATGGTACCAAGGACCGCCGCGGCGTTTCCACGCTGGATTGCCACAGCAATCCTCTGTATTCACATACGAATGAGTAGCATTTAAAGTTCCAGCATTACGTACTGTAGTTAGAAGACTATGAAATGACATTTAAAATTGTATATTTCAGCATATTGTAATTGCAATAAAAGCAAACTTCTTACTTCAATTCACCTCTCTGTGTGTATATCTACATCAACAAAATGTAATATTACACGATAAGTTACTGTGAGGAGAGTTATGATTAGGACACTTACACCAGGTCCTGCAGTCGTGGAAGTAGCAGTGAGCAGTCGAGACCTCCATCTGCGATGCTCACTGCACAAATCTGCTGCAGTGATGGGACTGCATGCCAGGCAGGAGATTTTCTCAGTATCAAATCACTGGGGGTCTCTAATCACTGGACTTGATTCTAATGTGGGACTGGAAGATGGGACTGGAATGTGGGACTGCATTTTCAACTGGGACGTTGGAATGGAACCTGGGACTGGATTGGGAACCGGCTAAACTGCTATGAAATGCCTCATTCATGCATGGTAGGACAGAAGCTAGGAATACTTATTCGCTCAGGTACTTCACTAAACTCACTCCGCATTAAACCTCAAGTTCATAGCTACAGGTCAAAAGCCACATGCATATTTAATGAGCTTCAACAATGGTGGCTATGACGGGCATGAAACAAGCTTTGAGCATCTAACTCAGTGAATAAGAATTAAATCCTAGCTTCTGTCCTACCTTGAACGAGGCAGTTTAGCCAGTCATCCATTCCAGTCCCAGGTTCCAGTCCCACGTTCCAGTTGATGATTCAGTCCCATGTTCCAGTAAAGAATCCAGTCCAGCGATTAGAGACACACCAAATCACAACTCAATTACACATACACTGTACTATATATTATGCCCATTCCAGTCACCACAAGTTATGACTCAACTTGCCACGACCGGTATATGCACCTCACCTCTCCCTCCAAACATGATCAGCCTTCCATCCACATACTCCAGAGCTCGAGAGTGGTGGTCACGTAACAGGTGCATGTAGTTCCTGGGCAGGCGTGCACCACTGTAGCCCCCCGGATGGAGGCTGAAGATAACTGGGTGTGACCTCCTTCCAAGAGAGGGTGGCCATGTCAAATGGGAGAAGCTCAGCTGTGAATATCTCAATCATATAACCAGGAGCGCGTTCATCCATTAACTTTCCCCCATGGATGTACATGATGTTGTCATTAGAGGTGGAGGCATGACCATAACGTGCTTCCGGGTGAGAACAGCCATCCACAAATATCTCCAGAGCATTCCAACTTCCAGAGGCTGCAAGTGACTGCATTGCTATTTCACATAGCTCATTAATTTTGTGCAATAATACTTACCAATGTCAAAGCACTCCATGTTCTTGAACACCTTCCGACCACTAAATCCCCCAAACATGAAGACCTTTCCGTCATAGTAGCAACACGAGAACTCATACCGTCCTTCTTTGAATGCTGGCAGACTTCCTACTGTTTCATCATCAGGATAGATTTGGCACCAGTGAGAGAATCCAGCTAGGGCTGGGGTTACATTTGAGGACTTCAATGCCTGAGTAAACAAAGTCATGTTACACACAATGCGTCATTTAGAAAATTGATTGCAGCAGGGCAAAGTAAGGGGGAGGAGGCATGAGTTGCCTTGCATACATAACGCTTCATGGGTGTTTATTATAGGATGAAAGATTGCACATGGTCATACAGACTGTCACAAAATTTGATTGACACTATGACTAGAGGATAGAAGTGTTCATGGTTATGGTGACTGTGTAATAATTATTCATAACCGCACACCTTTCCCATGCAGAAGTGGGTAAGTAGCTATACCACTAAACTTGACATAGCTATACCACTAAAGTTGACATAGCTACATAACTTCTTTTCCTTTGGCACAGGGAGGGGAGTTCCCACTGCAAAGACAGCTCCAGCCAGTCCAGCAGGAGCTTCTTGATCAGCACAGACCAGAGCATGGTTATTGTCTCCGCAGACCAGCAGTCATAGCACCGGCTCCATGCAGGCAAAACTATTCACTGGCTTGCCATCGGGATCAGACACTGGGCGGAAGTTCCAGTATACCTGCAAAATCACTTGTGTACACTCACATTGGTATTGTTAGGACAGGCACAAGCAGTGAACCGGTGTCTAGGGTACAGGTGTCACTCAACAACTAATCACTGGACTGAACTGGAAAAACTGTACTAGGGTCTTAAAATCGATTTTTTAAAAATCACTTCATGGTATGTTCTAATTATCTTGACTTCCTCCAACTTCCACATTCTAGGCCCCATTGAAAAGTCTAACCTCATGAATCAAGGGTGCTAACCCCCAAGAACCAAGTGACTGTGTTTGCAAACTACACGCAGTCTCCATTCCTTCTGGGTCTTCCATTTATATGGAATACACCAAGATTGAATCTCAAACTGGTCACGTACTGCTTAGTTAAAGTCTTCATGGTTTATTTGTAGTCCCTGCCGAATCTTACCATCAGCTGCATTGGGTCCACATTTCAGCTACATCATCACTCTCCTATAAAGAACTATATAGTGTGTTTGACTGAATAGAATTAGTCGCTAAAATGTGCCAAATCATGGTCTGCATTGTATCACCTGCATGCTGCCATGCAGTTGCTGGATATGGACTGCACGGCCCAAGTGGGGTTGTAATCGTCATTGCCCGTGGGTGTATTATCGGTAATTTTGGCCCTCCTCCTCCTAAGTATATTAATGCCACCTAGCCCCCCTTCACCACCACATACAAACACACATGCACACACACACACACACACACACACACACACACACACACACACACACACACACACACACACACACACACACACACACACACACACACACACACACACACAAACACACGTCATAAGAAGATACACATAGCTACGTAACAATTATGCCCAGAAATGATGATCATCGACTTGTCAGGTGACACTCAGAAACGGAACACTTGTGCATCATGGCCAGCTCTCTACGCACCACAGGCTGTTCTTAAATGCCATTACTTGTTTTCATGATTGTGCAGAACTTTGCAACGTGGACTATAAAGTTGAACGTGGACTATAAAGTTGATTATCCATTGAGTAGGAATTTTTCTGCATACATTTCCGGTCGGGGGAGGAAGCCTTGGAACAAAGTTAGCAAGCCCATTCTCTCACAGTAGAAATTTTTTTCCTTGATGAAAAAATTGTATTGGCCCGCACCCATATAAATTACTTGTGTTCATATCATAATTCACATACGAATGAGTATAGCATTTTGAAGTTCAAGCATTGCAGTATTATAGTTAGAAGAATATGAAATGACACTTAATGTGAAGTAATGTAGCTATATTTCAGCATACTGTAATTGCAGTAAAAAATGTTTGTAAACTTCTCACTTCAATTCATCTCTGCGCGCATCTACATCAACAAAATTTAACACGATAAATGATTATGAGGAGAGTTATGATTACAACACTTACACCAGGTTCTGCAGTCGTGGAGGCAGCAGTGACCAGTCGAGACCTCCCTCTGTGATGCTTGCCACACACATCTGCTGCAATGATGGGACTGCCAGGCAGGAGATTGTCTCAGCATCAAATCACTACTCAATTACACATACACACATGCAATAGCAATAGTTGTGTAGTTTGCACAAACATACACATACTTAGGTTAAGGAGGAACATGCCAGAGTGGCCAGTAGAACGACGTTCTTCATATCTGAGAAAGTGAGGGTTTTATAACTCAACCTATGCATGATAAGTACATACAACGTAACTAGAGGTGTTCATAGAACACATACCCCGCGCTGAACGTCAGGTAAGGATGCATGCAGTGCAGCTACAATCGACGTGACATCTCTGCTGATGGGCTGCTATCGCATATACTGTGTTCGTGTATGGCCATATCCAAGGTATGGGAGTGACCGCTTACCGTATATACTATATTGTGAAGCTGGAGAGGTGGGCCAAATGTTACGAATAATAGAAAATAGCTGGAAAAAACAGCCGAAACAATAGCCATGATGTCTGTGAAGTACATAGATCGTGAGAAAGCACTGTTTCCTAGCTGTCATCTCGAAGCATGAAGTTTCCAAATGCACTGCGTGTCCTGTTCTTGAAGTCACGAAGAGGTGGAGCCAATGTTATGAATAGTTATGAAAAGTAGGAAATAGCCGAAATACAGCGAAACGGAGCGCCTTGACTTCAGTCAGGTACACATAGAGCAGTTTTTTGCTATTTGCTATTGTTTGACTCCATTTCGACGGTTTATGAGAGTTTATGAGAGTAGATTTCAATTTTTTTCGCTGGACAGACGACAGACACCAAAACCGATTGCTTAACCCCGCTTCGCGCATGCGCGCGCGGGGTAACAACCAGGCCACACCATACAGACAGGCATTGACACACTGCTGAATATGTAATACCTACTTCACACCGTTCACACGCCCATCGAGTCCATTTGAAGTTTCGTATTCGGATTTTTCAGCAATTCTCCTGTGTAGAGGAGTGCCCGTAGGTGTGGTCTACGCAGGAAATAACGTAATGCTCAGAAGTTGAAGTGGTCCCACGATGGACTCAAACAGCGTGGGGATGGTGCAATCATGGAGCAACTTTGATGACGACGGTGCCTGTCCAGTCCCGTATCTACAGCTAGTTTCTCCTGTGGTACACATCATAAGTATAAGGTGTTAGTAAATGGTATGTGTCACTTCACCTTGCATGTTCACTCATTCCACTAAGGAACATCACAGAGGACCCCACAGCACACATTGAAGTCCTCCTGCACCCTGGTCCTGTGCCAAATGGCTTCACCAAGGTGATGTGGTAAGTATCTGCAGGTAGAGTAGTCATCAGTACTTATCCCGTGTGTTTCCACCACACAAACCTTCAAAACTGCGGGAGGATAGTGCACATTCACTGTGATCTCAAATGTGAATGTGAAGCTGATTAGCTATAACTATTTTCTCTGTCCAAATCAGAACTTTGCATAGAATACCGTGCACTGCTGTATAATTGCAAGTTCCTCAGCTGTTTCTCGGGACTGACACACCTGCATCTAGTATGAACAGGTCTGAGAAGCAGCCCAGGGTCCAGCAGCCACCATAGTAGAAGATTTTACCACCACAGCGAGCTGAGGGGAAGAATAAAATAATAACTAGCTAGCGTACCTTTTCTGCATGCATGACTATACACTAACTACTTTGTTACGCACCTGAAGCCACCATTTCCCTTGTATGTGGCGAGTAGCCCGTGGTCAGCATCCTTCCCCACCTCTTTGTTGCTGAGAAACAGTGTTGCAATGGTGGATAAAGGCACTGATTTCGTCAGATCAGTGATGCTCCTGGCATCTGATCTGTCCCAAATGGAACAGCATTGACAACCAGTAACAAAAATTTAACGATGAGAGTGACAATTAGCTAATTGCCGAGTGTAGCGAGGCCACTAATCTTGATGACGGTTCTTTGATACTGAGCTAGCTTTTGTAGCTATGTATAATATATATGCAACCTCGGTCATGCTTCATAAAAGAACAAAATGAAGTTATAGTGATGATATGTGCAGCTAGCCTCGTTCCCATACGTGACCTTTGAACCCTTGTCAGATAGCTGGCAGAAGGCGTAAAATGGCGGCGTGCCAGAAGTTCACGGGCTAACGGCAGGTTTCCTAGCGAGTTATTGTTGGCTTTTACACTACCGTGGTGGACTGCTGGAGGCGTCAGGTATGGAACTCCTTGTTGTACGGTTGTAGTAGCCTAGGTAACTAGTACTACCGTAGGCGCTCTAATTATGCGTCCTTTCTAATTCTGCGTCAAAATTCAATATCTCAAACCGATAATTTCCAATAATGCGTCGCACTCCGGGGACTAATTTGCGTAACGCGATTATAACGGCAGCATGGCAGCTAGCTCGAAGCGCGCACAGTACCGTTGAACGGCGAAGAGGGCTCATCACATCACTGCCTGTGAACGTTGATGTATCACAGAGTCGGTAGACTCTGTATGTAGGGATACGACGTACACGCAATATATGCTAATAGCTACAAAAGAATCTCTCCAAATCTCAGAAACGGTACACTTATAAGCCTTTATAACCACATACCGTTCATCTTCGAGTGTTTTCATGACCAACAAGACTCCTCGCGTCGCGAAAAACCGTCGCGAAAGTACCGCACCAGGTACTCGCAAACTACGGGCAAATTGTTTTTCTTTCTTCTTCTTCTTTCAGACGGGCTAGCTCAACGTCGCCTCAATCCCTCATGATGGTTTTCGCACGAAACAGCAGCATTTTACACCGAGCAGTGCACCAGCCCATCGCTTTTTCACAACCTCCGAGTCTTCACCAGGCGGCTGCAGCTGCCCACTCAATAACTATGGCTTCTTTAGTCACGCCATTTTCTCGTTTGTACGCATGCGCGATCACTTAGCAACGAACGTAATTATTACTCAAGATCGCTGAATTAGAAGTGTCTTGCGCCGTTGTGTTTACATAATTTCGTACTTCGAGGTAAATTCTGTGCGTATAATTTATGTATGTTACTACCTACTGTGTTCTGTGAGAGGGCTGAATGCCTATCTAAAGACTCAACAATATAAATCTTGCTACTTCTGGTATAGCTAATATTATGGTCTTCAGACAGGGATTACTGCCTTAGCTAGTATCCATCCAGAAAAGGGTTGACTTGGGTCTGATTCTTCAGCCAATGCTGGTAGTGTGAATACCGGAGTCAATATTGCCCATATACCAAAGCAAGGGCTCCTACTACCTGTGAGGACACCGACTTCTGCTCTGTGATGGCAAATTTCAGCTCAAACTTGCACTGTTGCTTAAAAAAATGACATAAACAAGTAATAAAAAACATTTGAAAATGTGACAGGATGAAGGGATACCAGAACGGCAAAAAGTAAGGAAACAAGGTAGGGATGATCGCACAAAACAGTGAAGTATACAATCCCCTACATATCTTTTTTCATTATACACGTATATGGAACAAGATCTCTGTAGGGGGGTTGTATACTTCACTGTTTTGTGCGATCATCCCTACCTTGTTTCCTTACTTTTTGCCGTTCTGGTATCCCTACATCCTGTCACATTTTCAAATGTTTTTTATTACTTGTAAAGACACAGTTGCGATATGGCTGGGACATCAGTGAAGGTACGAGACAGCAACTCACTTATGTATTCTGCGCCCCGAGGATACGGACGCCCCATGTAGGAGAAAAGGCAGCGACAGTCCGACAACCGGGAACAAAAACAACCGCTATGCAATAGCCTTGTCTACACTCGTCTGACTTTAGTACCTAGCGAGGTGTTTTCTAATCGTGCGTCGAAGTTTGGCTGACCGAATTTCTATTGTTGCGTTGCATTTCAAAAATAATTATTTTTTGAGCGACGCATAATTAGAGCGCCTACGGAACCAAGCGCTTGGAACGCCTGAGTAGTTGAACTTTAGTCAAGAGCGCATAAGTAGATCGCCCCCCCGGAGTAACTCCGGGGGGGCGATCTACTTATGCGCTCTTGACGTTAGTGCATGCTGTATTCCCGTTAGCGCTGAGTTGGCATCAAGTTGCTGTCTTCGTGGTATCAATATAAACTCGAAAGCATACGTGTAGTCGAGTTGCTCACCGTGTCCACTTTGCTTGTAAATGACGTAGGAGTGGTACCTATACACCAGGCCTTCTGCCAGCTATCTGACAAGGGTTCAAAGGTCACATATCAGTGATGCGCGCGCGACTGGCAGACGGCCTGGGAATGAGGCTAATGTGCAGCGGCGTATGGAATGGCTGCAGTGGACGACAATCGGCAGTTCACACAGTGGAAAACAAAGGCACCTGTTGCATTGAACTTCCCAGGTGACAGCATTGTAAGTGTGCCATGAGCCTTGGCATTTGGAGACAGCTCTCCCTTCCTCCAACTTCACACCTCTTCCACGTGTAGCAGAGCGGACATCACATTGCATGCACATGTGTGCACTCCAACACTACTTCGTGAGGCTTTTGAGTTAATAATTTTGCCAGAAAACTCTACTGACACCCATTGTGAGTGTGCAAGTGGACAGGCACACATACACATCAGGCCCAGAGCACACCCTTGGAGCAATGTTGTTTTAGTTAACTAAAACTAAAACTATAATGCATTTTAGTATGGCATATTTCACTTTAGTAATTAAAAATAAAACTAAAATGAGGACTGTCTCAGCCTGTTAATAACTGAACTAGAATGAAAATCACCCAAAAATGGTGGTTACTAAAACTAAAAGAGCCTTTACTAACCCTTTTGAGATTTAGAAATTACTAAACTAAACAATGCGACTTCTACCTAATTAAAACCAAAAACTAAACTATTTCAGTTTTAGATAACTAAAACAACATTGCCTTGGAGGTGGAAGGGAAAAGTGCACATGCAGGATATATGCATTTTCTCAACTACAGAGGCTGCTGTAGTTGAGAAACTGCACTTCATTTTTTCACCAAGTATCATTTTCAGTCATCAGGAAGGGTTCTCATGGCAACTATGCACGTTTTCCACTGCTGCATGCTTTCTGCTTCAGTGCTGTATTCCTCAGCAGCATGTTGATGTGCAATTATCATGGATACTAGTAAACTAGGGGTGTGCCCACAGGTGTACATGTGTCAGCCTTCACAACTACATATGGCAGGTAAGAAACCGCAATTTTTTCACCATTCTCAGTCAACAGGAAGGCTCTGCATGGCAATGTCTTGAGTGAACAAGGCACCGGAGGTTCAATTTGTTTCGCAAAAGTGGTTTATAATAGGCTCCTGGTAAAAGTGATGGGGCAATTCCACTACCTGCCTTACCATGTCCACAGGCCCTGTTACGTGCATACGCAAGCATACATGCATTCACAGACACCAATAAATATTCATACCAGGGTATGATGTCCACAGACACATATAGATGTATACATACTGCATATCCAACCTCAGGGGAAATGATAGGACTCACAGAGGTTGAACTCGAAGAATCCTTCAACAAACTCAGGCTTTTGAGTAATGCTGCAACTACAATGTGAAAGAGACCTAGCTATCTTCATGAACAGCATATGTGACCCACTATACAGCTTACCAGGTGCATGAGAACATGGATGCACTCAACATTCCAATAAAGTAAAGTACAATTACGCATGAGGTATTATTTTGACGTACATAGCAATTTCCGGTCCTGCAGGAGAAAGAAAGCAAGAGTGTGCATGCAGACATACGTACTAGAGGAAGACTGTGTAAGGTCTGGATTTCAAAGTCTGGTGACCTAGGTTGGATGTCAGTACTGAGGGTCCAACGCAGTCTACAACCCCCTCCCCCCATCAAGCAGCCTCTTCCAGGTCACCAGACAGTAGTATTGCAACCCGTGGCACTATCATGGGAATCATGAACAGATGCTTACACAATGGAATTCGCATATTACGGAAACAGCAATGTAAAAGGCATGGTCAATGATATTACTGAAGAAGTGTGACGTGCACATGACAGCCAGATATGACCTCTAATAATTATGGTGTATCTAGCTACCACATTTTGTGAAGACTTCCTTTCAATGGATTAATGGCTTAATTCTGTAAGCATAATATTATTATTATTATGACCATTCCAGTCACCACAAGTAATGACTCAACTTACAAATGCCACTACCGGTATACGCACCTCTCCCTCCGAACATGATCAGCTTTCCATCCACATACTCCAGAGAGTGGTGGTCACGTAACAGGTGCATGTAGTTCTCGGGCAGGCGTATACCACTGTAGTCCCCCGAAGGAGGCTGACGATAATTGGGTGTGACTTTCTTCCAAGTGAGGGTGGCCATGTCAAATGAGAGAAGCTCAGCTGTGAATTTGTCACCAGGAGACTGTCCCCCATGGATGTACATGATGTTGTCGTTAGAGGTGGAGGCATGACCATAACGTGCTTCCGGGTGAGAACAGCCATCCACAAATATCTCCAGAGCATTCCAACTTCCAGAGTCTGCAAGTGAATGCATTGCTATTTCACATAGCTCATTAATTTTGTGCAATAATACTTACCAATGTCAAAGCATTCCATGTTCTTGAACACCTTCCGACCACAAAATCCTCCAAACATGAAGATCTTTCCGTCATAGTAGCAACACGAGAACTCATACCGTCCTTCTTTGAATGCTGGCAGACTTCCAACTGTTTCATCATCAGGATAGATTTGGTGCCAGTGAGAGAATCCAGTGCTGGGGTTACATCGGAGCACTTCAATACCTGAGTAAACAAAGTCATGTTACACACAATGTGTCATTCATAAAATTGTTCAAGGAGGGATGAAATCGTAGCATGGCAAAGGAGGCATGAGTTGCCTTGCATACATAATGCTTCATGGGTGTTTATCAAGGGGGGGGGGGGGGACTGTGCCATAGGATGGAAGATTCACACGGTCTAATACAGACTAGAGGATAGAAATGTTTATGGTTATGATGACTGTGACATTTATAACCGCACACCTTTTCCAGAAGTGCATGGGTAATAGCTATACCACTAAAGTGTGACATACATCGCTTCTTTTTCTCTGCCTGGGTCACAGCAACAGGAGTTCCTACTGCAAAGACAGCTCCAGCCAGTTCAGCAGGAGCTTCTTGATCAGCACAGACCAGAGCATGGTCTATTGTCTCTGCAGACCAGTAGTCGTCGTACCGGCTCCAGGCAAACCTTTTTACCGGCTTGGCATCGGGATCAGACACTGGGCGCAAGTTCCAGTACCTGCAAAATCACTTCTGTACACTCACATTGGTATTGACAGCACAGGCACAAGCAGTGAACCGGTAGGTTATGAGTGTCACTAGTCACTCAACAACTATCATAGAGTCGGTATATGTAGGGATGCAACGGACACGCAATATAAGCTAACAAGTGTAAAAAACATTAAAAATGTATGGAGATGTAGGGATAACAGAACAGCAAAAAGTATGAAAACAAGCAGGGATGATGGCATCAAACAATTCAGTATTCATGCAATTGCAACACCATATTACATATCTTTCCACATGATACATGTAAGATTCTTTTGTATTAGCATTATATTGTGTGTACGTCGTATCCCTACATACAGAGTCTACCGACTCTGTGATAATGAGAAAAGTATGCAGGGTGTTGTATACTGAACTGTTTTATGCCATCATCCCTGCTTGTTTTCATACTTATTGCTGTTCTGTTATCCCTACATCTCCATACATTTTTAATGTTTTTTACACTTGTTTACCTCATGAGGAAGTACCAGCTATCATAGACTCGGTAGAGTCTATATGTAGGGACACGACGTACACGCAATACATGCCAATACAAAAAAATCTCTCCAAATCTCAGAAACGGTACACTTATAAGCCTTTATAACCACATACCATTCATCTTCGAGTGTTTTCATGACCAACAAGACTCCTCGCATCGCGAAAAACCGTCGCGAAAGTACCACACCAGGCACTCGCAAAACGGGCAAATTGTTTTTCTTTCTTCTTTCTTTCTTTCTTTCTTCTTTCTTCTTTCAGACGGGCTAGCTCAACGTTGCCTCAATCCCTCATGATGGTTTTCGCACGAAACAGCAGCATTTTACACCGAGCAGTGCACCAGCCCATCGCTTTTTGGCAACCTCCAAGTCTTCACCAGGTGGCTACAGCTGCCCACTCAATAACTATGGCTTCATTTGTCACGCCATTTTCATGTTTGTACGCATGCGCACTTAAACGATCACTTAGCAACGATACGTAATTATTATTCAAGATCGCTGAATTAGAAGTGCCTTGCGCTGTTGTGTTACCGTAAGAACTAGACTGAGGTAAATTCTCTGTGCTATATATGTTACTAGACTATGTTCTGTGAGAGGGGTGAATGCCTATCTAAAGACTCAACAATGTGTCGCTATTACTATCTGGTATAGCTATTTTAGCTACACTATACTTAGCAGCTCAGGGAGCCGACTGGCTTAGTATCCATCCAGAAAAGGGTTGGCTTTTGAGATGCTTGGGTCTGATTCTTCAGCCATTGCTGGCAGTGTAAATGCCAGAGTCCAGTATGCATGCGCCTGCTGCTAAAAAAAATGACATAAACAAGTAATAAAAAACATTTAAAATGTAACAGGATGTAGGGATACCAGAACCGCAAAAAGTAAGGAAACAAGGTAGGGATGATCACACAAAACAGTGAAGTATACAATCCCCCTACATATCTTTTTTCATTATTATGGAAAAAGATCTCTGTAGGGGGTTGTATACTTCACTGTTTTGTGTGATCATCCCTACCTTGTTTCCTTACTTTTTGCGGTTCTGGTATCCCTACATCCTGTTACATTTTAAATGTTTTTTATTACTTGTTACATTACAAGTGGATCAGCCTAACATAATTCTGCTATGATTAAATACGTACCGACACTCTGGATCCTCAAGTGCCTTCTTTGCACATTTCAGCTCCTCCTCCCTCTCCCTCTCCCTCTTCTTCCATCGTGACACCCACGACCCTCTACTACTCACAACACTCGTCTCGACTTACTTCTGTGCTTTGGGGTTGGCTCTCATCCTCAATGTCTGTGGTAAAACAAATTCCCTCACCACGTGCCTAGCTGACCACTCGTCCCAGCCCATGACACCACCCCGCCCCGCCATGGCAATCCAACACACCTGCAGGACAGGGTACACATACAACACAGTCATATTACTACAAATCATACCATGGGTATAGATATAATTATTATCCATGATCATATATATGTAGCTATTGACGTGGATATTGGTCTGGCAGGAAGTACTAGACATACTTTAAGTATAGGTAATGGACACACCTTTACATTCGGGTAATTCCAAATAAATTCAGCAAAAGTTTGCAAGTGACCCCCTCAGAATTGGATGAAACTTGGTTTGTAAGTAGTACTTGTGGTTTTATGAAGCCAGACAAAATGTTGCTCTCGTATGTTGTATGGCTTCCTGATTATGGCCCATCAAAGATTCAACTTTTTCCCGATTTTTGCAGGTATAGCAAGTATTCAAATCCTCATAACTTTCTCATACTTGATTGTTTTGTAATACCGATTGCACCATCTTGCAGCATAAAGAATGGGCTTTCATATGATATCTTGTATGGCTTCATCCAACAAAGTTGAGGAGAGACGCACATTCCTAAACTTTGACCTTTGACCTTACAAGACAAGTGCTGCTTTAAATTTTCAGATAATTAATGGTGATACTGGCTAGGTCTTCAACTAAAAGCTGTAAAAAAAATTTGTTGGGCCTCCATTGGGATTAGGAGATATGTGCTCATATAGAAAGACATGTAGGCTATTTATGCCATTTCCCCATAATTCCAGCCTCCCCGTACATCATAGGAATCACTCCTTGCATCCAAATTTTGGTGAGCCTGGACACGGGTGCTTGCCCAAGCAGATTACCAACCTGGGTGGTTGTAGCCCAAAAGGCATCAAGTAGCGGGCTTCATACGTTAGGGTGTGCAGTGAGGTCCTACTCTTAGAGACTTTTGATAGGCACCTTTCTTGGCAGGTGTATTATCGATGCTTGTTACTTGGCCTCATTAACATTAGGATAACGAAACTTGGTGTGTGCATAGTCCACTGGTTGCTTGAAGTGTGTACCAAGGTGGGTGGAGAGTGGGCATGGCCAAGTGGGTATGGGGGTAGCAGCGTTTCCTCCTATTTCCAGCCTCCCTGTACGTCATAGGTATCGTCCTTTGCGTCCCAATTTTGGTGAGCCTAGACATGGGCCCTTGCCCAAGCAGATTACTAACCTGGATGGGCATAGCCAAAACGGCGTCGAGTAACGAGCTTTGTATGTTAGGGTGCGCAGTGAGGTCCTATTCTTAGAGACTGCACTTGCTGGGTGGGTGTATTTTCGATGCTCGTTACTCACCCTCATTGACGTTAGGATAGCAAAACTTGCTGAGCGCATAGCCCACTGGTGGCATGATGTTTGTACCAAGGTTGGTGGAGACTGGGCGTGGCCAAGTGGGTATGGTGTGTAATAGAGCACTGAATTCACCTTAAGGTTACGGGATCCCTGCACGCGGATACGCGCGCCGTATACTTAATTAAGCGCTATTTCATAGTTTTTTTGTCGCCAAAAATAAAGCCGTGTGATCCGACCTGGACTTGGAAGACCGTATTGAAATAGGCACAAACTGTATAGAAAGGGCCGGACGAAGCGTTTTTGTAAATACTGATGACCGTTCCGAAGTTATACGACGCTGTATTCCAAAGTGGGGAGTCAAGATGGCGGTTATTCACACTCAAGAGTCGTTCTTTCGAGGACTGCTCAACCTAGCCACAAAACGCTTACGTCCCGCCCTAGAGCTTCCTATGGCGTGTCTCCCAGCAGTAGAATCGATTTGCTGGCGGTCTTCGCACTGGAGATTTTTGGCGAATAGTTTGCTGGAACCGATTTAACCAGCGTACAACGGCTACAGTGTGAGCTACTGTAATGATGATTAGTCTGCATGTTGTCTACCATCCCTGCTTTGTGTCGAGAAAGTTTGATTTCACTAGCATACTTTCTGTGCGAGAAAAATGGGCTTGAACAAATTGTCTGGTCACGCCCACCGCGCGGGGATCCCGTAACCTTAAAAGCCTATGTACATGCCGTTCTATATGAGCACATATCTCCTAATCCCAACGGAGCCCCAGCAAATTTTTTTTACAGCTTTTAGTTAAAGGCCTAGCCAGTATCACCACTAATAATTATCAGAAAATTTAAAGCAGCACTATTCTTGTAAGGTCAAAGGTCAAAGTTTAGGAATGTGCGTCTCCCCTAAACTTTGTCGGATGAAGCCATACAAGATACCATATGAAAGCCCATTCTTCATGCTTCACGATGGTGCCATCAATATTACAAAACAATCAAGTATGAGAAAGTTATGAGGATTTGAATAGTTGCTATACAAGCAAAAATCCAGAAAAAGGTGAATTTTTGATGGGCTATAATCAGGAAGCCATACAACATACGAGAGTAACATTTTGTCTGGCTTCATAAAACCACAAGTACTACTTACAAACCACGTTTCGTCCAATTCTGAGGGGGTCACTTGCAAACGTTTGCTAAATTGATTTGGAATTACCCATTCAGCACCTAACCTGGCCCTAATATACCCTAACCCATCGTCCACTTCCTGCCGGAAGCCCATGCACGTGACGTATGTCACCATTACAAGCAAGGTACCTACCGACATAGCAAGCAAGGTTTGCCTAGTCTCGCGGGCCAGCCTCTCGCCACACCCACTACGGGACATTATTGTCTGGCCCGCGAGACTAAGGTTTGCCAGCATCTTTGACGAAAACCAATTATAGATAATAGAGCCGTACAGCTATGATTAAACCCTACGTACGTACCGTTCTAGAAGATCACTTGACAGGGAATCGACAGTCGGGTTATATATACTCTTTACTGGTGGTCGGTGGGCGTGCCGCGCCCTATATATGGGATGCTATAAGTTCCCCCGGCCGGCCCCGTTTGAAACGGTTACGTAACAATGAATTATCTAGCGGCGTGCGCATGGGTATCAACACGGTACGGCTAGAGATACGTAAATATACAGCAACAGCTAACTACGTAAACATACCTCTAAAGAAAGCAGCTCAGAAGGTGGAAATTGGGGGGCATGCCCCCATGGCCCAGAAAGCAACGCTAAAAGATTTGCGCCGGCGCAACGTACTGGCCTGACCACTAGCTCTTCCGACGGCCCTGCCGTCGACTTGCAGCTGTAGTGCAACTTAACCAGCTTTGTTTATGTACAGCCTTCGAAATACTATTAAATTTTTTGTATTTATTATCTTGGTTTAAGGTAAACAGAACAATAGGTGCCAACTCTAAGGAAGATAACCGGTCAGAATAAACAATACTCCATCAGTTTTTTTTTTGTTTTTTTTTTTTTTTTTTTTTTTGTCTATAATACTTTATGCAATGCAACGGATACACAATAGTAGGTACTACTAATCGAGTGTGCACCCAACAACAAAATGCAGGAATATTTTAAGTTCTAAGATGATACATAAATGAACTATAGGTACTCGAGGTAACACATTTGTTATCCAAAGAATTCCAAAGTGACATTGTGTGAGGAAAGTAAGAAAAATAGTATGCGTTAGTATGAGCAAAAGGCAATCTAAATTGGAATGCATGGGCAGCTCTACTATGAACGTTATCCCGAAAGGATGGTGTGTCCGGATAGTAACAGAGGTTGTGAATGATCTTGAACATTAGACCAAGTTTTAGGTGCAGCCTGCGCTCCTCCAGGGATGGTAGTTCATACAGTTGAAGTAGGTCTTGGTAGGTAGAATCCCATTGGTGAGATGCCAGCCTACAACCAAATTTTTGCACATCCTCCAGTTTTTTCTTGTCTTTAGCAAGGTGAGGGTCCCAGATTTGACATGCATAATCAAGGTGCGGCCGAACCATACTGAGGTACAATTGCTTCAGGGTATCTGGGCTAGCAGTGCCATAGAAGCGTCTGTAGAGTAGTCCGAGGATCTGTTTGGCCTTAGAACAAGTTGCAGTGATATGAGTCGACCATGACATATTGCTGGAGATGAGTAGGCCCAAGTATTTGTAGCACTCCACTCTTTGGAGAGGGTCTCCGAGCAGATGCAACTGAATTGGCGGGAGAGTTGGGGAGTTCCTTCTGGAAATGATCATATACTTGCATTTGGATACATTGAAGTCCAGGTAGTTGGTGATTGACCAGTCTTCTAACAATGTTATTGCTTCTTGCAACACAGTGTAGTCCGCGGCGTTAGATATCAGATGGTAGAGCAGGACATCATCGGCAAAGAGGTTGACTTTGGACTGGTAAAGATTGCTCACCATAGCTGGTAAGTCATCGATGTAGATAAGAAAAAGCAAGGGGCCCAACACGGATCCCTGAGGAACTCCTGACAGCACCGGGACTGGGTCAGATATGGATCCATTAACCACCACTGACTGTGTCCTGTTGGCAAGATAGTTGTTAAGCCAGCAAATGATATGTTCATCAAGTCCAAGGGTAACTAGTTTAGTCATAAGCGGTGTATGAGGGATGGAATCAAAAGCTTTTCGGAAGTCAAAAAAAACTGCACATACTTCCTTTCCATCTTCCAAAGCTTTAAGCCACTCATTTGTGCAGTGTAGCAGAGCAGTGACCGTTGACCTGCCCTCCAAAAAGCCCCATTGACAGGAAGCTAGTGGGTGATGGCATAGAAGATGTTCCATGACAAGTGAATAGACATGTCGTTCCAGTACTTTGCTGATAATTGGCAGCAACGAGATGGGACGATAGTTGGTTGGCTTAGAGCCATCGGAGTTTTTGGGTATTGGAACAATCAGGGATTTTTTCCAATCAGATGGAATGACACCTGACTTCAATGACAGATTGAACAGTTGTGTGAGTGAGGGGGCAATGCTCAGTGCAGTATACCTAAGCATCCTGGTTGATATACCATCCTGTCCACTTGCCTTGGTAACATCCAGTGCAGCCAGGAGGTCACACACCTGCTGCTCAGAACACAGCACATCCTCAGGGCAGGAGAAGCAGGGTGGGTAACACTCAGCAACTGGAGGATGGGACTGGTTGAAGCAGGAATAAAAGAAAGAGTTCAGCATGTTGGCCTTGTCACCATCACTATCAGCAATTCTGCCATCGTGCGACAGGGTTGGGATTGGTTGCTTGTTCATGTTCACGAGCTTAACAGTTTTCCAGAACTTCTTAGGGTCCCTAGGATTTAACTTGCGGAAATAATTCAGCTTGGCACGGCGAAGCATAGCGACAGTACGATTCCGGGCAAGCTTGAATTGACCAAAGTTCCCAGATCTTTTGGCCCTTTTAAATAGTAGGTTTCTCTTTTTCATGGAGCGAACAATAGATTTATTTAACCATGGAAGATTTCTTCTTGAGGGTAGAAGCCTGTTGGGTATTGTTTGAGACATGATACGCATGAATTGCTGGTGCCATTGCTAAGGCCTATTAATGAGGCAAGTAGATATAATATAGGCAAACCTAAAGTTTAAACCCACTACTAGCATTATTGAACTTACGTTAGCACATTTTTGTATGAAGCAGTGAATCAGATGCTGTAGCTAGTGATAGTATTTGTAGGTGGAGCACAGCATAGTTGGTAATCAGAATCTGATGCATGTCAATTACAGGCAATTACATGCATGCATTTTATTCTAGTGGGCAAATGCAGCACATTTCCCGAAACTTAGGCGATTAGCATGCAAGTTCCTTGCTATGCCAATAACTTTGGCACCAGTCGAGTGTTTAGCTACCCAATCTTGCAAGCAGACTGGTGCCGACTGCCCCTCAAGGACTTTGGGAAATTTAAGGACATGTTAATGAACGTTTTGTTTACTGCGCATGCATCTCAAACAGTAAGTCTAAACATGAAGTTAAGCTGTTGCATGTGCAGTGATTGATGGGGCCTATTTTCAAGTACACTTCCAGAAAATAAGCTCGTTCCCCCTTCTTTGAGTAGCCACAACTATTAATTCCCCATGGCCATAGTTCTTCCTCTTAACCGTTGTTCAAAACTCGATCTCACCCCCTCACACACAACACATCATAATATTAATAAGGTCTGATAATCATCGACCGGTCAGATGGCATTCAGTACAAAGTTACATACAGGGAACACTTGTGCGTCATGGCCAGACAAGCTTTGCTCTCTATACACCAGGGCTGTTTCATAAATGCATGGTAAAAATTGCTTGTTTTCATGATTGCACAGAACTGTGTAATGTGGAGTAGACAGTTGATTATGCATTGCACAGAACTGTGTAATGTGGAGTAGACAGTTGATTATGCATTGCACAATTATAGTGAGTAGGCCGGAAGTAAAGTCAGTCAGCCTACAGTTAAATATTGCACGGTCTCTCTCTGCATGCCTTCCCTCCCACTTTATGCATACATTTCCAGTGAGGGGAGGAAGCCTTGGAACAAAGTTAGCAAGCCCGTTCTCTCACAGTAGAAACTTGAAGCAAAATGTGCAATGGTCCACTCCCTATAAACAAATCTCAATATAGTAGTGGTCATGTCATAATTCACATATGAATGAGTAGCATTTTAAAGTTCCAGCATTACAGTAGTTACTTTTTTTTTTTCTATGAAAAATTTATGCTGAAATGCAATGGACACACAGTATAGCTGTACAATAGCTAATTTTGCATGTATGCCAAAATATTAGATTTAAATGATGATACAGAAGCAGGTAGGGTGGGTGTATGTGCAGTAAACATGTTCCAATTACGTATGGTGCGGGGTATGAAAGAGTTATAAAAACTATAGTTGTGTGCGCATATGGACAAAGAAATAATTGGTAAGACTGTGTGACCTTGTGACTCTGGGAGTTTGCTCTACAAAATTACCAGGTGGAAAATAAAACAGACCATTTACTATTTTAAACATGGTGCATAGATCGAGGAAGAGTCTGCGTTGCTGAAGTGATGGCAGAGAAAACAGCTGTAGGAGGTCATCATAGCTACTATCCCACTGCTTTGCACACATTCTTAGAGCAAACTTTTGTATTTTCTCATGAACATTGACTTCCCCATGTTTGTAAGGGTTCCAGATTTGGCTGGCATACTCAAGGTGGGGGCGAACGAGTGAGATATACATTTGGAATAGGCTCTCAGGGTTTGAATGCTGGTAAAAACGGCGGTAGATCAGCCCTGTCAGCCCTGTCAGATTTCTTGCTTTACCACAGATGGAGTCAATATGCTGTGTCCAGGACAAGTCTGATGATAGGAGGATCCCAAGATATTTGTAGGAGTCCACCACTTGCAATGGCTGGCAACAGAGATGCAGTGTGGGTGGGCACATTCCAGTCCGTTTTCTGGTCACTGGCATGAAACTACACTTTTGAGTGTTGGATTGTAGGTAGTTAGCATCGACCCACTCAGATATTCTGTTTATGTCTTCTTGCAAGAGGGAATAGTCGGCACGGTTAGAGATAGGTCGATACAGCAACATATCATCGGCATATAGTGTTAGGTGACTGCCTGGCGAGAGGGTAATGGATGAGATCCCATCGATGTATGTCAAAAATAACAGTGGCCCAAGCACTGAGCCCTGCAGGACTCCAGATAGCACAGGGAGAGGGTTTAATGAACTGCCATTTACCACCACCTGCTGCTTCCTATCTGTGAGGTAACTGTGAATCCATTTTACAAGTATTGACTTGTAGGTTCTCCAGTTTCCCTAACAGAGCACGATGAAAAGTCTAACCTCATGAATCAAGGATGCTAACCCCCAAGAACCAAGTGACTGTGTTTGCAAACTACACGCAGTCTCCATTCCTTCTGGGTCTTCCATTTATATGGAATACACCAAGATTGAATCTCAAACTGGTCACGTACTGCTAAAGTCTTCATGGTTTATTTGTAGTGCCTGCTGAATCTTACCATCAGCTGCATTGGGTCCACATTTCAGCTACATCATCACTCTCCTATAAAGAACTATATAGCGTGTTTGACTGAATAGAATTAGTCGCTAAAATGTGCCAAATCATGGTCTGCATTGTATCACCTGCATGCTGCCATGCAGTTGCTGGATATGGACTGCACGGCCCAAGTGGGGTTGTAATCGTCATTGCCCGTGGGTGTATTATCGGTAATTTTGGCCCTCCTCCTCCTAAGTATATTAATGCCACCTAGCCTCCCTTCACCACCACATACAAACGCACATGCACACACACATGTACACACACACACACACACACACACACACACACACACACACACACACACACACACACACACACACACACACACACACACACATACACACACAAAAACACACACATCATAAGAAGATACACATAGCTACGTAACTATGCCCAGAAATGATGATCATCGACTTGTCAGGTGACACTCAGAAACGGAACACTTGTGCATCATGGCCAGCTCTCTACGCACCACAGGCTGTTCTTAAATGCCATTACTTGTTTTCATGATTGTGCAGAACTTTGCAACGTGGACTATAAAGTTGATTATCCATTGAGTAGGAATTTTTCTGCATACATTTCCGGTCGGGGGAGAAAGCCTTGGAACAAAGTTAGCAAGCCCATTCTCTCACAGTAGAAATTTTTTTCCTTGATGAAAAATTGTATTGGCCCGCACCCATATAAATTACTTGTGTTCATATCATAATTCACATACGAATGAGTATAGCATTTTGAAGTTCAAGCATTGCAGTAGTTAGAAGAATATGAAATGACACTTAATGTGAAGTAATGTAGCTATATTTCAGCATACTGTAATTGCAGAAAAAATGTTTGTAAAACTTCTCACTTCAATTCATCTCTGCGCGCATCTACATCAACAAAATTTAACACGATAAATTATTATGAGGAGAGTTACGATTAGGACACTTACACCAGGTCCTGCAGTCGTGGAGGCAGCAGTGAGCAGTCGAGACCTCCCTCTGCGATGCTCACCACACAAATCTGCTGCAGTGATGGGACTACCGGGCAGGAGATTGTCTCAGCATCAAATCACTACTCAGTTACACACACACACACACACACATGCAATAGGTGGTATCACAACAACACAGGTAATGGTTCAGATGTATATAGCCTGGTTCCCAAGCCTACCCTGTTTTTTTTCTACCTACAATAACGCACGGAAGCAGAAGAGTGGTGAAAAAGGCCTGAGGGCATTCATCATGTGACATTGGGTGGATGCTGACAAGTTTAAAGTTCACTGGCTGAGCACAGGAGTTGTCTAGAGTGTCTGGAACAGTGGTGGAGTGCTCCAACCTATAGCTAACTGGATGATGAACTGATCAAGAGGACCTGCTGGACTGACTTATGATAGGCCTAAGTCCATCAATCTGGGTCATTCACATGATGAATGCTACCAGGCCTTCCCTGCTTTTCGGCACTCTTCGATCCATGCATTTCCATGTATTATTGTCAATGCAAACCAAACAAAAAACAACGGGGTAAGCCTGTTAATGAGTCTACCGTGGATCGATGTGCTCTGTACTACACATACACATACTTGTGGTAAGGAGGAACATGCCAGAGTGGCCAGTAGAACGACGTCCTTCATTTCTGAGAAAGTGAGGGTATTATAACTACGATAAGCACATACAACGTAACAACCAGGCCACGCCATACAGGCATTGACACACTGCTGAATACGTAAAACCTTCAAAATGTACACATCATAAGGTGCCTGAATGCACACTAATAGTAAATGGTATGTGTCACTTCACCTTGCACGTTCACTCGTTCCACTAAGGAACATCACAGAGGACCCCACAGCACACATTGAAGTCCTCCTGCACCCTGGTCCTGTGCCAAATGGCTTCACCAAGGTGACATGGTAGGTATCTGCAGGTAGAGTAGTCATCAGTAATTAACCCGTGTGCATGTTTCCACCACACAACCTTACAAACTGCGGGAGGATAGTGCACATGTGCACTTGTAGGGGACTGGTTCACTGTGATCTCAAATGTACATGTGAAGCTGTTATAACTATTTTCTCTGTCCAGCTAATGTGTTCAGAAGTTTGTGTAGAATACCATGCACTGCCATATAATTAATGCATTGCAAGTTCCTCAGCTGTTTCTCGGGACCGGTACCGACACACACCTGCATCTAGTATGAACAGGTCTGAGAAGCAGCCCAGAGGTCCGTTAAACTGTGTCCAGCAGCCACCATAGTACAGGATGCTACCACCACAGCGAGCTGAGGGGAAGAATAAAGTAATAACTAGCTAGCTGACCATTTCTGCATGCATGACTCTATACACTAACTACTTTGTTACGCACTTGAAGCCACCATTTCCCTCGCACATGGCGAGTAGCCCGTGGTCAGCATCCTTCCCCACCTCTTTGTTGCTGAGAAACAGTGTTGCAATGGCAGCCATGATAATAGTAATTTGGGACACACATTTCTCTAACATAAATTTAATAATAAGAGTGACAATTAATTCTGCTAGCTATAGAAACTCTTCTGACAATCAATGTGAGTGTGCAAGTGCACAGGCACACATACACATCAGGCTTAGAGCACTCCCTTTCGAGGTGGAGGGACAAAAGTACGCAGCAAAGGTAGTATGACCCTGGAGGTGCTTTGCGCCTCCACAGAGGCTGCTGTAGTTGAGAAAGTGCACTTCAATTTTTCACCAAGCATCATTTTCAGTCACCGTGGTAACTTTGCATTTTCCACTGCTGCATGCTTTCTGCTTCACTGCTGTCTTCCTCAGCAGCATGTTGATTGTGCAATAATCATGGATACAAGTAAACTAGAGGCGTGCCCGCAGGCAGGTAAGAAACCGCGTGAAGCACGATAATTTTTTCACCATTCTCAACCAACAGGAAGGCTCTCGTGGCAACTTCTTGTGTGAATGAGGCATCGGAGATTCGATTTGTTTCACAAAAGTGGTCTATAATACAAATTTGAATATAAAGATCCCGGAAAAATTGGCAGGGCAATTCCCCTACTTACCATGTCCACCGGCCATGTTACAAGCATACACGAGCATACATGCATTCACATATACCAATATACATTTATAATGATGCACACATATTCATACCAGGATATGCATCAATGCATGCCAACAGGCACATATATCTGCATGTACACATATCCAACCTCTGGGGAAAATGATAGGACTCACACAGGTTGAACTCGAAGAATCCTGCAACCAGCTCAGGTCGTCCAGTGATCATGCAACTCCTAAGCAATAGGACAGTACAGTTACCTATATACTTAATAAGCGGACAACCAATTTGGCACTTATGAAACGATTAGACCTTGAGTGTGTGATTTATTATTGCTAACATTGTGAAAAACGTATCTTCATGCACAGCATATACATGACCCAGCCGACAGCTTACCAGGTGCATATGAGAACATGGATACTCAACATTGATAAAGTAAAGTACAATCATACAATTACACATGAGGAATTCTTTTGACGTACGTAGCAATTTCCGGTCCTGCAGGAGAAAGAAAGCAAGAGTGTGCATGCTGACATACGTGATAGAGGAAGACTGTGTAAAGGTCTAAATTTCGAAGTCTGGTGACCTGGGTTGGATGTCGGTACTGCCCATAGGGTAGGGTCAAACCCAGCCTATAACCCCCTTCCCCCCATCAACCAACCTCTTTCAGGTCACCAGACAGTAGTGTTGCAACTGCGGCACTATGGGAATCATGAACAGATGCTTTCACAATGGAACTCGCATATTACGGGAACAGCAACGTAATAGGCATGGTCAATGACATTACTGTGTCTGCTCAGAAGTGTGACGTGCACACGACAACCAGATATGACCTCTAATATATTATGACCATTCCAGTCACCACAAGTAATGATCAACTTACAAAATGCAACTAATAACTATAATGGTAATAACTATATGCGCCTCACCTCTCCCTCCAAACATGATCAGCCTTTCATCCACATACTCCAGAGAGTGGTGGTCACGTAACAGGTGCATGTAGTTCTCGGGCAGGCATGCACCACTGTAGCCCCCCGAAGGAGGCTGAAGATAATTGGGTGTAACCTCCTTCCAAGTGAGGGTGGCCATGTCAAATGAGAGAAGCTCAGCTGAGAATTTCTTGATCATATTACCAGGAGAGCGTTCATGCATTGACTGTCCCCCATGGATGTACATGATGTTGTCATTAGAGGTGGACGCATGGCCACAACGTGCTTCTGGGCGAGAACAGCCATCCACAAATATCTCCAGAGTATTCCAACTTCCAGTGGCTGCAAGAGAATAGCTCTTACACATAGCTATCTAATTTGTGCAATCAATATACTTACCAATGTCAAAGCATTCAATGTTCTTGAACACCTTCCGACCACAAAATCCCCCAAACACGAAGATCTTTCCGTCGTAGTAGCAACACGAGAACTCATACCGTCCTTCTTTGAATGTTGGCAGACTTCCTACTGATGCATCATCAGGATAGATTTGGCACCAGTGAGAGAATCCAGGACTGGGGTTACATTTGAGGACTTCAATACCTGAGTAAACAAAGTCACGTTACACACAATGTGTCATTTAGAAAATTGTTCAAGAAACCGTAGCATGGCAAAGTAAGGGGGGGGAGGCATGAGTTGCCTTGCATACATAACGCTTCATGGGTGTTTATCATAGGATGAAAGATTGCACAATGTCATGGTCTAGATCTGTCGCAAAATTTGATTGACAATGTGACTAGAGGATAGAAATGTTCATGGTTATGGTGACTGTGAAATATATAACCGCACAGTACAGTGCACACCTTTCCCAGAAGTGGGTAAGTAGCTATACCACTATAGTGTGACATACATTGCTTCTTCTTGTCTGCCCTGGTCACAGCGAGGGGAGTTCCCACTGCAAAGACAGCTCCAGCCAGTCCAGCAGGAGCTTCTTGATCAGCGCACACCAGAGCATGGTTTATTGTCTCTGCAGACCAGCAGTTGTTGTACCGGCTCCAGGCAAACCTATTCACTGGCTTGCCATCGGGATCAGACTCCGGGCAGAAGTTCCAGTACCTGCAAAACCACTTCTGTACACTCACATTGGTATTGACAGCACAGGCACAAGCAGTGAACCGGTGTCTAGGGTACAGGTGTCACTACAACTATAGCTAATCACTGGACTGGACTGGAAAGAACTGTACTGGGGTCTTAAAATTACTTTTGTGTACTGTAGAACTATGCAATTACCATAAAATTATGTTCTGAATCATATAATTATCTTGACTTCTCCAACTTCCACGCTCTAGGCTCCATTGAAGAGTCTAACCTTGAATCAAGGGTCGCTACGCATTCTTCCGTATACTATTGGGTCAAGGGCGAAATGTGCACACAGTCAAACATTCAATGGCTAAATGCAATGCAGTCAAAAAACCACGGAGTTGAGTTTTCACCTTGAAGTGTCGGGAAGTTTTGCTCTGAACATATATAATATTCATTACCGCAGTAATCTATCAGCTCAGGAGTTAGACAGAGTAGCTAGTTCAAGATGGAGTAAATGCAGTTGGACATAGTTATGGCAGGCGAACAATGCAGGGGGGTAAAGGTGAAGAGACCTTTTGCAGTGTGGTCAAGTGGTCAAGCAGCAAAAATGACGATCAAGATTTCTTGACCTTGGTCGCAGCTGTGACTATATAATGGCATCTATGGGAGTGTCACCTGTGAAAAAGTGATGGGGTTGTGCAATGCTCAGTGTAAAATGCTGCTGTTTAGTGTGAAAACCATCTTGAGGGAGTCGCAGATTTGAACTAGCTTGTCTGAGGAAAGAAGAGGAAAACCAATTTTGGCTGTTCGGCAACTTTCTGGTGCGGTACTTTCGCGATGGTTTTTCACGACACTGGGAGTCTTCTTGGGCAGGATAACACTCGAAGATGAATGGTAAGTTGTCATAAAGGCTTACACAGTGAGATTTTGAAAGATTTTTTGTATTTGCATATATTGCATGTCCGCTCTATCCCTACATATAGTCTATGATGACTGCTAGAATGGTAACTTCACAGTTACAAAGTTGAGCGATCCATGACCAGGAATATTAATATTTGCTCAGGGTACATCAAGTGAAGTCCATTAGTTTCAGAGTGGAGCTTTGGAAGTCACTTGCACCATTTTTGGCAGTAACCATTAACCCCTTTGAAGTCCAAGACTACTGTAGCTCTGATCACATGCAAACTGCTCGTCTGGCTTTGATGTAATTCAGTTCAGTTAATTCTACCACAACAGATTTTGAATTTAATTCACCTTCAATTTTCCACTGAGAACACAATTGGCGTTCCAATTGTTGTGCACAACATTTGTGAGCAAGGCGTGTGAATTAAGGCAGGGGTGTTGGCTACTAGAATGATGGCTATGCATACTGCTTGTCAGAAATGTACATCCAACCTGGACTTGGTGACCTTGAAAAGGATATAGTTCAAGCCAAGGGTGACACAAGCAGACTCCAACCTGTCACTGTTGTCTGAGTCGATAGCTATGGGATTGCAGGGCGAGCCCAGCAGCCCATGGCTAGTATACCATTGTCTTCCGTCACTAGCTCTTCTGCCCTTATGGGTGAAAGTGGCCAAGTGAGATTTTGCCATTTACAGCCAGCTGATTCTGATTACAAGATTCTCACATAGTATCTAGTGGCTCAATCTGTGTTCTTGCAGTTTTGCAAATCCCAGTTGTTACAAATCTAAATCAACAATCAACTTGCATGAGTGAAGCACCAGACAGAGAAGAAAATTCTCGGAATAATAGTTGCATGGAAATCGCATATCTCAACGTGTAAAATGATTCCAGTCCAGTCCAATGATTAGCAGCATACGAAATTAGTGACGCCAGGTCTCTACTTACAAAATGTCCCCCCTGGACATTATTCACCAGTGAATATTGTCTCCCTCCAAGACATAATTCACTTAGAGTATTAGTAGATGACTGCGTGGCTAATCCTAGAACCTACAATGTCATTCTATACTTATTCCAATATACTCAGTGATTAACCAATCAGATTGCTACTATACTTTCTTCTTGAGATATCTGGAGGTATTTGAAGCTGAATGTGTGGTTCATACTAACGATGTTGTATGCAATGATACTGGTTGCTAGGCAGAATTTCGGTGGCATGAATCTGATTAGTTGATTGCTATGTAATTGGGTTGTGGCACTTCACAGGTGGCTAAGTGTGGGGACAGTGAATTAATAGTAACTCAATTATTCATCTAGCACCTCCTTGAGAGCCTCTGTATCACCTTTACTGCACTTAGGGAATCCTCATGCAAGCTGTAGCCCATAATGGCCTATATGCAACCGTACCAGACTCCCCCTCCCCCTTTGGGTATGGGAGTCCGGTACTGAGCTAGGCAGCATACAGCTTAGCTACAGGGTTGAAGAAGAGAGTACAAAAGCGGAGGAAGTGTCTGCTTCATCTCCCTTCAGATCGATGAGAGCTACACAATATCAGACAAGCTGCTCAACACGTGCAAGTCCCGTAGGGACTATTTGTGTTAGATATAAACCAAAAGATAAACCCCATTGATGAATAAATAATGGGAAGAGTTTCGTATACTTTCGGTAATTTCCACATACTAACGTCTGTTGCACAGCTAGTGTAGAAGCAATATCAGGCTATTCCATTAATTAATAAGGGTATACCCCCTGTAGTTGAGTTAGCATTTCTCTTACCCCAGAACAGAAATATAATATTACCTGGTGCTATTCTATACTTCCTGACTGCATTGTTAGTCGAAATACCACAGCAGACTATCCAATTACATACTTGGCACAAATATGGTGGCCTCGATTTCCAGGCCTTGTTCACAATGGCCTGGGAATGAGACACTCATTCGCTCCTGCTCTACAGTCTGAGGAACTAGTCTCTATTCTCGATCTACTCATCTTTGCCATATCAACAGCTTCACTGTTCAGAACCGCAGCCCCTGTTTCACACAATATTGCTCGTGGTTCTTCTCAGCATTTGCCTCGAAAAGTGGTAGGGCAGCAATGGACCATGAAGAAGGCTCACGGACCTTTGTATTTCTGATCCATAATGATTCCATATGCATGTTACCAATACTAGTGCAGCACTACATTAATTGACTTTGGCAGCATGTGCACAAAGGGGGGATATTATTGGTGGATGATGTCCAGGGGAACATTGAATAATGATAGGGAGGAAAGTTTCATGGGGACACATTACATTCACTACAACACCAGTTTACTGTCCTAATAACACAAAAAGTGTAGAATACATGACCTGTACTGTTGCTTTAAACACTGTGGCATGCCAAATGAGTAGAGCCCAACACAGTACTGAAGTACTAGCTATTACATTACAAGTGGATCAGCCTAACATAATTCCGCTATGATTAAATACATACCGTTGGCGTCTACGCTCTGGATCCTCATGTGCACATTTCAGCTCCTCCTCCTCCTCCCTCCTCTTCCGTCCCGACACCCACGACCATATACTACCCACAAAACCCATCTCATTTTCTTTCTGTGCTATGGGGTTGGCTCTCATCCTCGATCTCTGTGGTAAAACAAATTCCTTCTCCGTGTGTCTAGCCGACCAATCGTCCCAGCCCATGACACCGCCCCACCCCGCCATGACAAGCCAACACACCTGCAGGACTGCACATACAGCATGCAGTCGTATTATACCATGGGTATAAGTATAATTATCATCCATATGATCATATACTATAGTTATCGACATGGATATTGGAGTACATACTTTAAAAACCCTTTAAGTCCTACTGAGGAGAATTCACGTCATTTAGACCTAATGTACTTGTAGGGCTACTCATCAGGCCGGGAAATGCACTTAGGGGCAAAAACTAAAAAATGGTCAGTTTTCGGCGTGCACGTGGGGGGATCCCAAAGGAGGGGCAAGCACCCCCTTGATTTGCAGGGCGGGGGTGGGGAGGAGGCACAGCCCCCACGGCCTTTTTGATTTTACTGAGAACCATAGACCCCATGGCAAGGGCCTCAGGTGGTTCTAAAACATGCAGTATGATGTGCCAGCAGTCAGATCCAGTCCAAATTTAGGGAAATCCGATCCTGGGCAAAAATCCGGCTGACATCCACCTTTGACTTCTGATTGCTGGGCTTGAATATCATTAACAGTATTGCACTCTCCATGTGTGCTAGCCCCACCAAGTCTGGCCCCTGAGGAGCGAATGCTGTGAGAGAGGAACACCTACAAAGGTATAGGTACCAGAAATGTGGTACGAATCTAGAACTGGCCCTGGCCCTAATGCATCACCCTACTTCCCTGCAGGACCAATAACCACGCACTTCGTATACCACATGCATGATGACATATGTCAATGATATAAGCCTCGTTCCCAGGCTCTTCCCGTCGCATACTGTACAAAAAACGGTACAGTATGCGTCAAAAAGCTGGGGAGGAGCCTGGGAACGAGGCCATGTCAATGATTAATACAAGCACAGCTACCTACCGGTATCACTACTGGGCTTGCCAGCATCCTTGACGACAACAAATTTAATAAATAACAGTATAGTAGAGTCGTACGGCTCTATTATCTATGATTAAACCCTACGTACCGTTCTAGAAGATCACTCGACAGAGAATCGACAGTCGGGCTACTGTTTACATGTACATATCTCGTTCCCGGATCCCAGACCCTATAGAGTCCATGATGTAAGTGGCGATCGGTGGGCGTGGTAATTCGCGATCGGCCGCGCCCTATACTAGTGCTCCCAATGGAAGCAATTTCAAATCTGTACCTGACTTGCATCAAAACCACACAAGCAGTTTGTGAGCAGAGCTACTTTTGAACACAGTAGTCTTGGACTTGAAACGGTTAATGTCAAAATGATGGAGTTCAAGTGATTTTTGAAGCTCCACCCTGAAACTAATGGTACTGATGGATTTCACTTGGATGTACCATGTGCAGAAAAATGCCTGGACCAACCCAACTTTGGACTGTGAAGTGACTATTTTAGCAGTCATTTTCCCCATTGAAGATTAGATGATTGGTTTGAAGTGACTTTTCACAATGAAATTTAGCAAACATTCTTGAAAATCCATAGGTAGCTACCATTAGTAGAGTGTGTCATAGCCGGACCACTTGTGTTGATAGGCTACCTAGCTGTTGCATATATAACCTCCCATATTAAATCACATTTTGATTGGTTTGAAGTGACTTTTAACGATGAATTTTAGCAAGCATCATTGAAAATCAGGTACCATTAGCAGAGTGTGTCAGTAGCGGACCATTTCCGCTCATACCTGTTGAAAGTTCCTCTATCATATTTGGCTTTTAACTCTCTATCAGCATTGTATATTTCTGGCAAAATGGAAGTCATAGAACCATTAGTAATGTAGCTAGTTTGCAAACATGGTCACTTGGTACGGTGGCCCTGGAGGGCCAAATTATCTACAACGTACAAAGTAAGATCCACAATCCACAATCCACAACCCACAAAGTGCAAAGGTCCATCTGCTATCTACAATCCACAAAGTGTGAAGGTCCGTCTGCTATCTACAATCAATGATCCGTTGACTGAGCTTCATTGCATTGCTCTCAAGACTCCTGTGCATGTACGTACGATATAATAGCAAGGCCAGTGTGATCTCTGTAGAGGGATTACAGAAATCAGTGTGCATTGCTTTTAAGACTCCTGTGCAGGAGTCATATAGCCTGCATGTATATAGGCCCTGTGATCCCTGCAGAGGGCGAACTACTTTGTTACGCACTTGAAGCCACCATTTCCCTCGCTTGTGGTGAGTAGCCCGTGGTCAGCATCCTTCCCCACTTCTTTGTTGCTGAGAAAATGGTGGCCATGATAATAGTTATTGTGGGACACATAGAGTGTGCAAGTGCACAGGCATACATACACATCAGGCCCGGAGCACTCCCTCTGGAGGTGCTAGCTAGGGCAAAAGTGCAAGCAAAGGTAGTAAGATGCTGGAGGCACTTTGCGCCTCCACAGAGGCTGCTGTAGCTAGTTCAGAAATTGTGCTTCATTTATTCACCATGCATCGTTTTCAGTCATCAGGAAGGGTTCTTGCGGTAATTCACGCTTTCCACTGCACTACTACAGCTTTCTGCTTCAGTGCTATATAGCTGTCTTCGTCAGCGTCGTGCACTGCATGTTGATTAATCATCATGTATACTAGTAAACCTGTGCGTGCCTCAGTCAGCCTTCACAGTCAGGTAAGAAACTGACGAAAATATCATCTTTTCAGACATCAGGCTCTTGTGGCAACTTCTTGTGTGAATGAGGCATCAGAGGTTCAATTTGTTTCACAAAAGTGGTTTATAATATAAATTGCATATAAGGATCCTGGAACAGTCAAAAGTAGGAAACAAGGTAGGGATAATACAATTTTATGGACGTATCGCTACATGGAAAAGATGCCTGTAATACTGATGCTATCATCCCTACCTTGTTTCCCAGTTCTGCTATCCCTACATCTTGTTGCTTCTTTTATTTGTTTTTATGTTCGTGCAGTTTCTACATCTCCAGTTCAATCTCAGCAGTTCACACTTCCAGCTGGACAACTTGTTGGACCATTTCCTCCTGACATGGACAATGCAACAGTCTACAGTAAGTATTCTGGTTGAATGAACACACTAAAAGGTGAAGACAAAAGGTAGTGAAACCATCACATTCCAAATAGTGAATGGTGATAATCACAACCTATTAAATTCACTACTTTACATACCAGGGCCGTTAATGGAACCGGTACCACTTTTTGGGGCCTAAAAAATTTCTTTTTTCTATTACAGCATAATTTATGCGTACTTCGTGCTGCAACATCATGGGATTGGCACACTCTTTTGGAGGAAGTTAGTAGCTAATCTGTTCTTTTTCCAAGACCATGCAGGACTACATCCTTAATTGGTCCCTTCACAATGAAACAAGACTGAGCTGTTGGCACTTTTCCAGTGGCATCATTAACTCGGTCACCCACCTATGCAATCTCAGGTTCTTGGTCTCAGTGATGTTTTCTTGTAGGAATGAATGCCTGGGCACAGAATATACCCACAGCATGCTAGCATTGTACTATTAATACTTGGTAGTTCTGCCAAAAGTCACTAGATACTCTCAGTGTAATGGGTAAGTGCTAAAAGACACCTGTGCAGGGCTGTACATTACCCCCAACAACCTCTCTGTATTTCAAAAACGATCATCCACTAAGGGGAACTGAAGTACGGTGCCTCAACAGAACCTGTGCAGCAGCCCCCAAAAAAAAATTTCATGTAGGATTTTTGCAAATCAGGACTTCCTCTCATTGTATCTCAGCCCATTTTTAAAGGTATTTGTCCTTGCTGAGCTCAGCTACTTTGGTTCTCAGACCATTTACTTATACCGGTGGGCAAGTGAGAGAACATTAGTGGGGTCTCGTAAATAACTCAACCCCAACATGGATGCATGCCTGCGCTCCCGCATGTTGAATGTGTAGTGTTGATGAGGGAAAGAATGCCTCATTGGCCGACCAAAGTTTCTCTAATGGGAAGGACATGATGTCATCATTCTTTAGTTTGTTCTATTTACAAGGGCAACCGCACTCCTGGTAGCTGTTGCAACCCTGGCTGCAACTCGCTGGTAACGTAAGCTAAGTATTACAGCTCGTTCCAATTAGCACACATTGTCATGTGAGGACCATGCTCAGTTGATAATCGCTATTGAGTCAGCAATGGCGGCCAAAGGGAAGACAAGAAATTATTATATACAGTGCTCACAGCTTCGCCAACACGGTGAGTTTCGGCATGTAAGTGTCGGTGAATGACAGCGATCGCGACTGTGTGGTCAGAATCTTTGTGGGCCTTTCATAAGGGCTGTAGAGTCTACTGGTAGCAATAGTCAAAGAGAGTGCTTGAGCAATGGTGACTGACGGCGACCAGAAAGTAAGGTTAATATAGATGCACTCTGAAAGTTATCAGTAGTGAGCTCCACCAACAGTACCACACTACTGAGTAGCAACAATCACCACCTCAATAATATTATGTCACTACATAATATTATGGTGTGACAGCTTGAAGTGGTGAACATCCACATGCAGTTGGTAGTTATGTTCACCACACAGTTTTTATATTGAAGTGGTAACACATATTATATTCTGGACTGGTAGTGACTGGGAAGCTACAACCTTATTTTAGTAACACTGTTCATTGCCTCCAATTTCCAGCTACAGCTGCAGCATGCATCCTCACAACTCGTTATCGCACTTTCAGTCTTGTTGCCATTGTTTGTCCTCCTGGTTGTTATCATAAGTGTGTCTGCTATTGCCCTCGTGTTTAACCCTTTAACCACCGAATTCTTCCCACCAAGACAACACATTTTCATGCATTCAGCGCACACCACTTTCGTAGGTACTCCTCTCCCACAGCATTCGCTCCTCAGAGGCCAAACTTGGTGGGGCCCGCACACATGGAGAGACGCCTCTGGCAATACCGTTAATGATATTCATGACCCCCCACAAGGCCAGCAATCGGAGGTCACAGGTGGATGTCAGCCGGATTTTCGCCCAGCATTTCCCTAAACTTGGGCCAGATCTGACTGATGCCACACCTTACACCACCAATTTGCAGGTTTTCTTGAGGCCCTGGGTGGGGTCTATGAATATCATTAGAATCAAAAATTCTCGGGTCAATGAATCTCATTAAAATCAAAAGACGCCCACGACAGGCCGAAGGGGGGGCTGCCGCCCCCCCTTCGAAACCCCCCCGCGTGTACGTTTAGTGGGGAAGGCGCGCCGAAATCTGACCAAATTTTCGAGTTCGTGCCTTAAAGTCGTCCCTAGGCCCTCTGAAGACTTTTTGGTCTCTTTTTGGACTGGCGAGAAGCCCTACAAGTGCATAGGGTCTAAATGACGCCTATAGACGTCAATGGGGCTTAAAGGGTTAATGAGATTCATAGTTGGTGAGAATGGGCCCTCAAAACGGCCTAGACTTGCACTGTGTGCCAGTTTGGGATGGTTTGCCGATTTTTAATGAGATTCATTGATCCTCCATGCACATATTAACCCTTTAACCACCGAATTCTTCCCACCAAGACAACACATTTTCATGCATTCAGCGCACACCACTTTCGTAGGTACTCCTCTCCCACAGCATTCGCTCCTCAGAGGCCAAACTTGGTGGGGCCCGCACACATGGAGAGACGCCTCTGGCAATACCGTTAATGATATTCATGACCCCCCACAAGGCCAGCAATCGGAGGTCACAGGTGGATGTCAGCCGGATTTTCGCCCAGCATTTCCCTAAACTTGGGCCAGATCTGGCTGATGCCACACCTTACACCACCAATTTGCAGGTTTTCTTGAGGCCCTGGGTGGGGTCTATGAATATCATTAGAATCAAAAATTCTCGGGTCAATGAATCTCATTAAAATCAAAAGACGCCCACGACAGGCCGAAGGGGGGGCTGCCGCCCCCCCTTCGAAACCCCCCCGCGTGTACGTTTAGTGGGGAAGGCGCGCCGAAATCTGACCAAATTTTTGAGTTCGTGCCTTAAAGTCGTCCCTAGGCCCTCTGAAGACTTTTTGGTCTCTTTTTGGACTGGCGAGAAGCCCTACAAGTGCATAGGGTCTAAATGACGCCTATAGACGTCAATGGGGCTTAAAGGGTTAAGAGGATCCGGAGGAAGAAGAAGGTAGAGACAATTCTTCTAGCACTGCTATAGAGTTTCAGTCTAGAGGGTATCCTCTGCAACTCCCTCCACACACCCCACCACACCCCCCTCCACATCTTCCTCGACCATTCCCTCGACAGTTCCCTCAACAAATTTCCACTCAACTGCAAACACATCATAACACAAGCGTCGTTAGTGAGAACTCAAATGAATCCTCACTAACATGTCGGAAAGATTTAAAACATCACACAGGAAGCTGTAGTGTATCCATGGACATGGACAAACCTAAAGGAAGGTCTGCGATGCATCCCACTCCCTTGCAGCCCTTGTTCACTGACAGAGACACAGTGTGTGATCCAGTTACAGCACACAGCAGGCCAACCGGAAGGGAGGAAACCTCATCCAAAGCTAAAGTCAGTAAAATATCAACAGGAATAATCAATCACGGAAGACAGAATATAGCTAGCTGGTGCAACCCGTTCTAGGGAGAGATCCAAACAGTCACCTCCGGCGCATGTCAGTGGGACTGTGAGTAGCAGTGAAGGTGCAAAGGGGACTGATTCAGCGTTTGAGAGAGTATCACAGCTCTATTATGAGTTGGGTCACTATTTGCAACTAGATACTATGTCACAGTATGACAGGACAGGCACCCGTGAGACCACTGGCAATAAATCTACAAGCTCTGCTGCAAATCCTATCACCAAGTCTGATGCACCCCCACGGAAGCAAACTTCATCCAAGGATAAAACTACCAAAGTGGTTGATGAGGAAGGACAGAGCATGGATACTGCTACTGCTGGTATAATCAATTCCCAAGAGATCTCCAAGCAGTCAGCACCAGTTCAGGCCAGTGGGGAAGTGGGTAGCAGTGAGGCTCAGGGTGCAAAGGTCACCAACTCAGTGCACAAGAGGATGCCTCAACTCCATAATGAGTTGTATCACTTTGAGCAACTGGGTACCGTATATGACCGAATAGGCACACATGAGACTGTTTGTAATAAAATAGGCAACTATGAAACCGTCGCAACACACCCCATCCTTAGGGCTGATGCACCCATGCAGGAGGAAACTTCATCCAAGGGCGAAACTTCCAAACCAGCTAGCCGTGTTGATGAGGAAGGACAGAACACAGATACTACTGCTGCTGGTGTATACCGTTCCCCAGAGATCTCCAACCGGTCACCAGCAGTGCAAACCAGAGGGGAAATGGGTGGCTGTGAGGATGAAATGACCCCTCATTATGAGCAACTGGGTAATGTATACGACAGGATGGGTACCTATGAAACTGTTGGTAATGTATACAAGTAGCTGAGCTCGCTTCGCTCGCTCAGCTACTTCCCCCTCGTTCGCCTACCATGCGTAATCCGGCGCCGGACAGCTCTCTGTGCAGAGCTGCCTCTCCCCGATTGCGTCCGCTTCAGCTGCTGCTTGCCGCTTGCGTCCGCTTCAGCTGCTGCTCCCGGGCCCGATCGCGGCATCCGCTTCCACTGCTCCCCGTTTGCCTCCGCTTCCAGCTGCTGCTCCCCGATTGCGCCCGCTTCAGCTGCTGCTCACCGCTTGCGTCCGCTTCAGCTGCTGCTCCCTATCGCGTCCTCTTCGGCTGCTACTCCCCGATTGCGTCCGCTTCAACTGCTGCTCCCCGATTGCGTCCGCTTCAACTGCTGCTCGCCCGATTGCGTCCGCCTCGACTGCTGGGCCCAATGTTCTCGAACATTCTTCGCCGCGAGTTTGAGGTTCAGTAAATAAATTAAAGTACGAAGGTCGCGCGTCACTATAGTCTAGTCCCGCCCCACGAACATCCCACTTCCGTCACTCACAGACACACAGACACACGTTAAAATCTTAATGTATTGATGACCAAATCGGCACCTATGAGTCCATAGGAAATATTTATGACAATAGCCTTGTTCCAAAGCTATAGCTACCAGTTTTGTGACAGTGTGCTGCAAATATTAGTGCACATGCATGGTAGTGTTATGCTTAAAATTAATGCTTGGAGGCAATTATTTGGTGTGCATATTTTGCACTTAGATTTTGTACTTAGAGGGCATGAGAATACTTATTGTAAGTAATATTCATGTAGTTACTGTAAAAAGACTATAGGGTTGTTATAACTGAGCTTGGTTACCTCAGTTGCAATTAGAAAGCAGATCAAAGAGAGTATAATATACCTGTTTAGGAGATGCTTTGTTAACAAGCATGGGGACATTTGGCGACAAACAAGTGGACCCTTAATTAGCATTCAAGTGGCTTTCATGCATTTATAATAGCTACACATTGTAAGCTTTTAATGGACACTTTGGTAACAAGCAGATACACATTTAATGAACACTTTTAACAAGCAGGCACATTGTATGCAGATTGTAAGCTTTTAAGGGAACAAGGTATGAATCCCAAGCAGGAGTGCCACGATCTTGATCCAGATCACTCAGCTTGAGCAGCTGCATGGGATAGCATTTTAGAATGCCAATTGGAACTGGGTTATAAGTAAGCTCAGTTAAAACAACCCTAGTCTTTTTACAGTGTAGCTAGTATCAACTATTGGGTAGTTGTGCTGTGTGTGGGGCAAACGTCATTCATACTGGTGATATTCGATAAACAAGGGGACTTTTAAGGGCGGTGGTGGATCATGCACGGCCAGGGGATGGCACTAAACTGCAAGACAATTTAGGGTTGAATCAACCTCAGATTTTTCACAGTGAATACCAGTAATCAGTTAAGCCTATGCTAGTGTGACGGTACAAAGAAAAACCAGTGAAATGTAGCTAGCAGTTTTGTACAGCTTGGAACTCAGACAAAATATCAGCTACTAGATGTACTTATCATAAAAGTCCTCCACAAATCTTTGCTGGTGTAGGAGTTCATTCCTCTCTCTCTTCTTGTACCACTTGGCCACGATGCAGAATATCACAAGACTGACCACTGTGACCAAAATAACAAAAAGATAGAACCAGAAGGCACAAGTCGGATACGTTGGAGGCTGCAACCAAGCATGAACCCATGTGAGAAGAGTTGCACCCGTCAGGGCATCTGACAAAGCTAGGGCACAAAATCCAAGTCCAATAATCAGTCCCTTCATGTCATACGGTGTCTGTGCACATATAAACTCAAAAAGTGAAACAAAGAGGGTTAAGAGTTCAATTCCAATGATGATACTCAGTGGAATACTAACCCAGAGATAATTAATGTCTACTGTAGAGTTGGATGTGGTATTCTTCACAAACATACACTCCAGATGCATTGTTGCATTGGTATGACTATGCACTACCATATCAACAGAGAGAGCTATAGAAGCAACTATGATGGTACCCAGTGCACTGATTCCTACCCTCTTCAGAGTGCTAGGAATCCAGTTCCTAGTCAGGGGATAAATGGCAAACTCATAAAGTGGGACTCCAAAGATTATTACCAACTGTCGATCACTAAAAACTGCAATGTAACACTCTTCGTTGAAAGCAAGGCTTCTTAGCGACTGAAAGTGTGCAAAAAAGTAACTCAATGAAGAAAAGCACAGGTTAAGTGGGTAAAGAAAGACAATGACCGCTATACTAATTGCCAGAAGCCGAAAGAAGGTCTTCACATTTTCCACTTGTTCAGTAGTAAATGGTCCTCCATACTTTGATTTCCCCAAATTCATTCGTGAAGGTATTTCATCCTCCCAGTATGTGAGTGCACTGCGTCTGGCTGGGCGATTATGTGTGGCTGAATATTTGAGGACACTCAAAACAGTTTTAAGAGGATTTTGACACACCGGTTCAACTATCAGCCATTTTCGAAAGAGGAAGTCTAGACAAAGAGCAACCGACGAAATTGCTACAACAAAAAGCATGGACACCAGATTAGTCTCATCACCATTCAATCCACTACATGAAACAAGGTCAATAATTATGTCAATGCTGACTGCGCCACTATACACTGCCCAGGCAAACCAGTGGATAAAGGCACTGATTTCGTCAGATGATGCTCCTGGCATCTGATCTGTCCCAAATGGAACAGCATTGACGATCAGTCCTGACGATCCAGCAGTAACACATACATATGCAACTACTGCTGAAACATACTTCAGCGCATCAGTGCTCAGAGGATGAAGGAGATGGATCACTAGCAACAGAGTGCCCAAAACACTCCCTAGCCAAATCAACAGAATAGAGGCTCGAATGACCTTGTACCTCCCAAAATATACATCAGCCAACCAGCCAGCAAGGAGATACAACACAGCAGTGGCCACACCATCCAACACTTCAAACCCAAATAATGGCATTTGCACTACAGACCGGAACAATATGTCCACAATCAGGGGACAAGATACTGTCAGAAAGCTCCACACAAGCACCAGAACTGCTCCCTTTGATCGCACTCTTCTTGCTCGGTACCTCAGCTTGCAACGAAAAGATGAGGTGATGGTGGCAGCATCTTCACTCAATGGCAGCAAATTATCTGTCTCATTCGCAGTTTGCAAGCGATTCCCAGAATCAAAGTTCACAGCCATCTTTATCTCTTTCTCAGGTGTGCATGCATCACGTCGTGCAAACCTTAACCACAGTTTCGATCGCGTGGCCCAGCCCCTTCCTAGCTGCGACGATTAGTGGGGCGGGCCCAGACCCTTCCTGCGACGATTAGTGGGGCGGGGCGATTAGTACACGTACAAGTAGCTACACATACATGCAGACATGATTGTGCCATTCTATGCATGATACTGCAGTTTTCATGAAACCTTGCACCGTAAACGGGGAACATCAGGTGCATACATACAGGGTCAGATCAGTATAGTACTCTTGTTACACACTCTACTAACAGCTACCTACAGAGTTGAGTCGCTGCTCTTAGTGATAAAGATTGACTTGAATGGTTTCATGCACTTGGCGTGCAAATTTGCAGATTGAAATATGGTGTAACCGTTTTGCGTTTACCGTCTCCATTTTGCAAGGTTCATGAAAACTGCAGTAATAGTGGGCTTCTGATCATAATCAAACACCATCTCAAGTTCAGGTAGCTATAGCCTCATTCCTATAGGCCACACGGCCTGGGAAATCTGGGTTGGCATCCTAGATAGCTATCCAAGTTTTTGATAGTTAGCTATGTGAGAAACTGTTAGCTATCACTAAACAAAGTTTTTCACTAGCTAGAGGTTAGATGACACTGGCTATGTACCTATCTCCAAGTCACAGGATTGAATCTCAAACTGGTCACTGCTTGTTTTTCATGGTTTAATTATTGTAGTCCCTGCTGAATCTTGCCATCAGCTGCATTGGGTCCACATTTCTGCTACATCATCATCTCCTATAAAGAATTATTGACCAAATAGAATTGGTCACGCAATGACTTTGTGCCAAATCAATGAAATCATGGTCCGATGCACTGCATCACCTGCATGCTGCCAGTTGCTGGATGTGGACTGCTGCCCAGCCCAGGTGGGGTTGCATAATCATCATTTCCCATGGGTGTATTATCGAACATTACTGTAAATTTACCCCCCCCCCCCCCCCCCCCCCCCCCCCCACCACACACACACACACACACACACACACACACACACATGTCATAAAGAGATATATGTAGCTACATAACAATTATGTCCAGAAATGATGATCGTCGACTTGTCAGATGACACTTATTACAACAGACAGGGAACACTTAATTGTGCATCATAGCCAGGCATGCAAGCTCTGCTCTCTATGCACCACAGCTAGGCTATTTCATAAATTGCATAGTAAACATTGCTTGTTTTTCATGATTGTGCAACGTGGATATATAGGAAATAAATTCATGCCTACAGTTAATATTGTTCTCTCTCTGCCTTCCCTCCCATTTTTTTCCGGTCTGGGGAGGAAGCCTTGGAACAAAGTTAGCAAGCCCATTCTCTCACAGTAGAAATTATCCTTTCCTTGATGCAAAATTTCTATTGGCCTGCACCCCTATAATAACTCAGTGTTCATATCATAATTCACATACGAATGAGCAGTAATTTTGGGGAATTCCAGAATTACAGTAGTTACAAGAATAAGAATGTATATTGTAAGCATACTGTAACTTTACATGTAGAAAATAATGTTTGTAAACTTCTCACTTCAATTCACCTCTTTGCGTGCATCTATATCAACAAAATTTTAATATACACACACAATAAATTACCATGAAGAGAGTTACGATTAGGACACTTACACCAGGTCCTGCAGTCGTGGAGGCAGCAGTGAGCAGTCGAGACCTCCCTTTGCGATGCTCACCACACAAATCTGCTGCAGTGATGGGACTGCCAGGCAGGAGATTGCAATTGCCTCAGCATCAAATCACTACTCAATTACACAATCATATGCACATGCAATAGCAATAGTTACAAGTAATAAAAAACATTAAAAATGTAGCAGGATGTAGGGATACCAGAACGGCAAAAAGTAAGGAAACAAGAGGGATGATCGAACATAACAGTGAAGTATACAATCACCCCTACAGAGATCTTCTTCCATATATACACATGTACAATGAAAAAAGATATGTAGGGGTGATTGTATACTTCACTGTTATGTTCGATCATCCCTCTTGTTTCCTTACTTTTTGCCGTTCTGGTATCCCTACATCCTGCTACATTTTTAATGTTTTTTATTACTTGTTTATGTCATTTTTTTTGGCAGCAGGCGCATGTTTGAGCTGAAGTTTGCTGCAGAAGTCAGTGACCTCACAGGCAACTGGGCAGTAGGTGTCCTTGCCTTGGTATATGGACAATATTACTCAGGTATTACACTTCCAGCATTGGCTGAAGAATCAGGCCCGGGCATCTCAAGTCAACTGTTCCCTAAATGGATGACAAAAGCCCCTGAGTTCTCCCTGTCTGAAGACCATGGCATAGGCAGATTATAGTAGGGACATTCATATAGGTGTTGAGAGTTGAGATAGGCATTCACCCTGCTCACAGAATACAGTATAGGTAGCAATATTAGCTTAGCTAAATCATGCGTACAGGGACTAACCTCAGTGCCTCGTTGGGTTTGACAACGCAGCGTCCACTGTTTCTAATTCAGCGATCTTGAGTAATAATTACGTACGTTGCTAAGTGATCGTTTAAGTGCGCATGCGTACAAACGTGAAAATGGCGTGACAAACGAAGCCATAGTTATTGAGTGGGCAGCTGCAGCCGCCTGGTGAAGACTTGGAGGTAGCGAAAAAGCGATGGGACGTTGCACTGCTCAGTTGAAAATGCTGCTGTTTCGTGCGAAAACCATCGTGACAGATTGAGGCAACGTTGAGCTAAGTTGTCTGAAGAAAGAAGAAGAAGAAGAAGAAGAAGAAGAAGAAGAAAGAAAAACAATTTGCCCGTTTTGGGAGTGCCTGGTGTGGTACTTTCGCGACGGGTTTTCGCGATGCGAGGAGTCTTGTTGGTCATGAAAACACTCGAAGATGAACGGTATGTGGTTATAAAGGCTTATAAGTGTACCGTTTCTGAGATTTGGAGAGATTTTTTTGTATTGACATGTATTGCGTGTACGTCGTATCCCTACATATAGACTCTACCGAGTCTATGATGTAGTTTGCATAAACAAACCGATCGATATCACAACAACACAGGTACAGTAATGGTGCGGATGTATCAAGTTCCTCATTTTTTGTTCTTCTGATTGCATTGACAGTAATATAGCAGAAGAGTGATGAAAAAGGCCTGGGAGCATTCGTCACATGACATTGGGTGGGTGGATGTTATGGGGGTGGGGGGCAACCAGAAGTAAGTTCACTGGCTGAGCAGAGGAGTCATCTAGAGTGTCTGGAATAATGATGGAGTGCTCGAACCTGGCTAATTATAACTGGACGATGAACTGATCCAGGACTTGCATGCTGGACTGACTTATGATGGGTCTAAGTCCACCTGGCATCAATCTGGGTCATTCACACAATGAATGCTACCAGGCCTTCCCTGCTTTTCGGCACTCTTCGATCCATGCATTTCCATGCATTATTGTCAATGCAAACCAAACAAAAAACAACGGGGTTAATGAGTCTACCGTGGAACGATATGCTCTGTACTACACATACACATACTTGTGGTAAGGAGGAACATGCCAGAGTGGCCAGTAGAACGACGTCCTTCATTTCTGAGAAAGTGAGGGTTTATAACTGCGATAAGCACATACAACGTAACAACCAGGCCACGCCATACAGGCATTGACACACTGCTGAATATGTAAAACCTTCAAAATGTACACATCATAAGGTGCCTGAATGCACACTAATAGTAAGTGGTATGTGTCACTTCACCTTGCACGTTCACTCGTTCCACTAAGGAACATCACAGAGGACCCCACAGCACACATTGAAGTCCTCCTACACCCTGGTCCTGTGCCAAATGGTTTCACCAAGGTGACATGGTAGGTATCTGCAGGTAGAGTAGTCATCAGTAATTAACCCGTGTGCATGTTTCCACCACACAACCTTACAAACTGAGGGAGGATAGTGCACATGTGCACTTGTAGGGAGCTGGTTCACTGTGATCTCAAATGTACATGTGAAGCTGTTATAACTATTTTCTCTGTCCAGCTAATGTGTTCAGAAGTTTGTGTAGAATACCATGCACTGCCATATAATTAATGCATTGCAAGTTCCTCAGCTGTTTCTCGGGACCGGTACCGACACACACCTGCATCTAGTATGAACAGGTCTGAGAAGCAGCCCAGAGGTCCGTTAAACTGTGTCCAGCAGCCACCACAGTAGAGGATGCTACCACCACAGCGAGCTGAGGGGAAGAATAAAGTAATAACTAGCTAGCTGACCATTTCTGCATGCATGACTCTATACACTAACTACTTTGTTACGCACTTGAAGCCACCATTTCCCTCGTACATGGCGAGTAGCCCGTGGTCAGCATCCTTCCCCACCTCTTTGTTGCTGAGAAACAGTGTTTCAATGGCGGCCATGATAATAGTAATTTAACAAAATTTTAATAATAAGAGTGACAATTAATTCTGCTAGCTATAGAAACTCTTCTGACAATCAATGTGAGTGTGCAAGTGCACAGGCACACATACACATCAGGCTTAGAGCACTCCCTTTCGAGGTGGAGGGACAAAAGTACGCAGCAAAGGTAGTATGACCCTGGAGGTGCTTTGCACCTCCACAGAGGCTGCTGTAGTTGAGAAAGTGCACTTCAATTTTTCACCAAGCATCATTTTCAGTCACCGTGGTAACTTTGCATTTTCCACTGCTGCATGCTTTCTGCTTCACTGCTGTCTTCCTCAGCAGCATGTTGATTGTGCAATAATCATGGATACAAGTAAACTAGAGGCGCTGGCGTGCCCGCAGGCAGGTAAGAAACCGCGCGAAGCACGACAATTTTTTCACCATTCTCAGCCAACAGGAAGGCTCTCGTGGCAACTTCTTGTGTGAATGAGGCATCAGAGATTCGATTTGTTTCACAAAAGTGCTTTAGAATACAAATTTGAATATAAAGATCCTGGAAAAAGTGGCAGGGCAATTCCCTTACTTACCATGTCCACCGGCCATGTTACATGCATACACGAGCATACATGCATTCACATAATATACATTTATAATGATGCACACATATTCATACCAGGATATGCATCAACGCATGCCCACAGGCATGCACATATATCTGCATGTACACATATCCAACCTCTGGGGAAAATGATAGGACTCACACAGGTTGAACTCGAAGAATCCTGCAACCAGCTCAGGTCGTCCAGTGACCATGCAACCCCTAAGCAATAGGACAGTACAGTTACCTATATACTTAATAAGCGGACAACCAATTTGGCACCTATGAAACGATTAGACCTTGAGTGTGTGATTTATTATTGCTAACATTGTGAAAACGTATCTTCATGCACAGCATATACATGACCCAGCCGACAGCTTACCAGGTGCATATGAGAACATGGATACTCAACATTAATAAAGTAAAGTACAATCATACAATTACACATAAGGAATTCTTTTGACGTACGTAGCAATTTCCGGTCCTGCAAGAGAAAGAAAGCAAGAGCTGACATACGTGATAGAGGGAGACTGTGTAAAGGTCTAAATTTCGAAGTCTGGTGACCTGGGTTGGATGTCGGTACTGCCCATAGGGTAGGGTCAAACCCAGCCTATAACCCCCCTCCCCCCATCAACCAGCTTCTTTCAGGTCACCAGACAGTAGTGTTGCAACCTGCGGTACTATGGGAATCATGAACAGATGCTTACACAATGGAACTTGCACATTACGGGAACAGCAACGTATACAAAGGCATGGTCAATGTCTGCTCAGAAGTGTGACATGCACATGACAAACAGATATGACCTCTAATATACAATTATATATTATGACCATTCCAGTCACCACAAGTAATGATCAACTTACAAAATGCACTGACTAATAACTATAATGGTGATAACTCACCTCTCCCTCCAAACATGATCAGCCTCCCATCCACATACTCCAGAGAGTGGTGGTCACGTAACAGGTGCATGTAGTTCTTGGGCAGGCGTGCACCACTGTAGCCCCCTGAAGGAGGCTTACGATAATTGGGTGTAACCTCCTTCCAAGTGAGGGTGGCCATGTCAAATGAGAGAAGCTCAGCTGTGAATTTCTTGATCATATTACCAGGAGAGCGTTCATGCATTGACTGTCCCCCATGGATGTACATGATGTTGTCATTAGAGGTGGACGCATGGCTACAACGTGCTTCTGGGCGAGAACAGCCATCCACAAATATCTCCAGAGTATTCCAACTTCCAGTGGCTGCAAGAGAATAGCTCTTACACATAGCTCGATCATTTGTGCAATCAAATATACTTACCAATGTCAAAGCATTCCATGTTCTTGAACCCCTTCCGACCACAAAATCCCCCAAACATGAAGATCTTTCCGTCGTAGTAGCAACACGAGAACTCATACCGTCCTTCTTTGAATGTTGGCAGACTTCCTACTGATGCATCATCAGGATAGATTTGGCGCCAGTGAGAGAATCCAGGGCTGGGGTTACATCTGAGGACTTCAATACCTGAGTAAACAAAGTCACAGTATACACACAATGTGTCATTTAGAAAATTGTTCAAGAAATCGTAGCATGGCAAAGTAAGGGGGGAGGCACAAGTTGCCTTGCATACATAACGCTTCATGGGTGTTTATCATAGGATGAAAGATTGCACATGGTCTGTCACAAAATTTGATTGACACTGTGACTAGAGGATAGAAATGTTCAGGGTTATGATGACTGTGAAATTTATAACCACACAGTACAGTGCACACCTTTCTCAGAAGTGGGTAAGTAGCTATACCACTATAGTGTGACATACATGGATTCTTTTCCTCTCCCCAGGTCACAGCGAGGGGAGTTCCCACTGCAAAGACAGCTCCAGCCAGTCCAGCAGGAGCTTCTTGATCAGCACAGACCAGAGCATGGTTTATTGACTCTGCAGACCAGCAGTCGTCGTACCGGCTCCAGGCAAACCTATTCACTGGCTTGCCATCGGGATCAGACTCCGGGCGGAAGTTCCAGTACCTGCAAAATCACTTCTGTACACTCACATTGGTATTGACAGCACAGGCACAAGCAGTGAACCGGTGTCTAGGGTACAGGTGTCACTACAACTATAGCTAATCACTGGACTGGACTGGAAAGAACTGTACTGGGGTCTTAAAATTACTTTTGTGTACTGTAGAACTATGCAATTACCATAAAATTACGTTCTGAATCATATAATTATCTTGACTTCTCCAACTTCCACGCTCTAGGCCCCATTGAAGAGTCTAACCTTGAATCAAGGGTCGCTACGCATTCTTCCGTATACTATTGGGTCAAGGGCGAAATGTGCACACAGTCAAACATTCAATGGCTAAATGCAATGCAGTCAAAAAACCACGGAGTTAATGAGTTTTCACCTTGAAGTGTCGGGAAGTTTTGCTCTGAACATATATAATATTCATTACCACAGTAATCTATCAGCTCAGGAGTTAGACAGAGTAGCTAGTTCAAGATGGAGTAAATGCAGTTGGACATAGTTATGGCAGGCGAACAATGCAGGGGGGTAAAGGTGAAGAGACCTTTTGCAGTGTGGTCAAGTGGTCAAGCAGCAAAAATGACGATCAAGATTTCTTGACCTTGGTCGCAGCTGTGACTATATAATGGCGTCTATGGGAGTGTCACCTGTGAAAAAGTGATGGGGTTGTGCAATGCTCAGTGTAAAATGCTGCTGTTTAGTGTGAAAACCATCTTGAGGGAGTCGCAGATTTGAACTAGCTTGTCTGAAGAAAGAAGAGGAAAACCAATTTTGGCTGTTCGGCAACTTTCTGGTGCGGTACTTTCGCGATGGTTTTTCACGACACTGGGAGTCTTCTTGGGCAGGATAACACTCGAAGATGAATGGTAAGTTGTCATAAAGGCTTACACAGTGAGATTTTGAAAGATTTTTTGTATTTGCATATATTGCATGTCCGCTCTATCCCTACATATAGTCTATGATGACTGCTAGAATGGTAACTTCACAGTTACAAAGTTGAGCGATCCATGACCAGGAATATTTGCTCAGGGTACATCAAGTGAAGTCCATTAGTTTCAGAGTGGAGCTTCGAAAGTCACTTGCACCATTTTTGGCAGTAACCATTAACCCCTTTGAAGTCCAAGACTACTGTAGCTCTGATCACATGCAAACTGCTCGTCTGGCTTTGATGTAATTCAGTTCAGTTAATTCTACCACAACAGATTTGAATTTAATTCACCTTCAATTTTCCACTGAGAACACAATTGGCGTTCCAATTGTTGTGCACAACATTTGTGAGCAAGGCGTGTGAATTAAGGCAGGGGTGTTGGCTACTAGAATGATGGCTATGCATACTGCTTGTCAGAAATGTACATCCAACCTGGACTTGGTGACCTTGAAAAGGATATAGTTCAAGCCAAGGGTGACACAAGCAGACTCCAACCTGTCACTGTTGTCTGAGTCGATAGCTATGGGATTGCAGGGCGAGCCCAGCAGCCCATGGCTAGTATACCATTGTCTTCCGTCACTAGCTCTTCTGCCCTTATGGGTGAAAGTGGCCAAGTGAGATTTTGCCATTTACAGCCAGCTGATTCTGATTACAAGATTCTCACATAATATCTAGTGGCTCAATCTGTGTTCTTGCAGTTTTGTAAATCCCAGTTGTTACAAATCTAAATCAACAATCAACTTGCATGAGTGAAGCACCAGACAGAGAAGAAAATTCTCGGAATAATTGTTGCATGGAAATCGCATATCTCAACGTGTAAAATGATTCCAGTCCAGTCCAATGATTAGCAGCATACGAAATTAGTGACGCCAGGTCTCTACTTACAAAATGTCCCCCCTGGACATTATTCACCAGTGAATATTGTCTCCCTCCAAGACATAATTCACTTAGAGTATTAGTGGATGACTGCGTGGATAATCCTAGAACCTACAATGTCATTCTATACTTATTCCAATATACTCAGTGATTAACCAATCAGATTGCTACTATACTTTCTTCTTGAGATACCTGGAAAATAAAGGGTATTTGAAGCTGAATGCGTGGTTCATACTAACGATGTTGTATGCAATGATACTGGTTGCTAGGCAGAATTTCGGTGGCATGAATCTGATTAGTTGATTGCTATGTAATTGGGTTGTGGCACTTCACAGGTGGCTAAGTGTGGGGACAGTGAATTAATAGTAACTCAATTATTCATCTAGCACCTCCTTGAGAGCCTCTGTATCACCTTTACTGCACTTAGGGAATCCTCATGCAAGCTGTAGCCCATAATGGCCTATATGCAACCGTACCAGACTCCCCCTCCCCCTTTGGGTATGGGAGTCCGGTACTGAGCTAGGCAGCATACAGCTTAGCTACAGGGTTGAAGAAGAGAGTACAAATGCGGAGGAAGTGTCTGCTTCATCTCCCTTCAGATTGATGAGCAAATATATAGCTACACAATATCAGACAAGCTGCTCAACACGTGCAAGTCCCATAGGGACTATTTGTGTTAGATATAAACCAAAAGATAAACCCCATTGATGAATAAATAATGGGAAGAGTTTCGTATACTTTCTGTAATTTCCACATACTAACGTCTGTTGCACAGCTAGTGTAGAAGCAATATCAGGCTATTCCATTAATTAATAAGGGTATACCCCCTGTAGTTGAGTTAGCATTTCTCTTACCCCAGAACAGAAATATAGTATTACCTGGTGCTATTCTATACTTCCTGACTGCATTGTTAGTCGAAATACCACAGCAGACTAGCTATCCAATTACATACTTGCCACAAATATGGTGGCCTCGATTTCCAGGCCTTGTTCACAATGGCCGGGGAATGAGACACTCATTCGCTCCTGCTCTACAGTCTGAGGAACTAGTCTCTATTCTCGATCTACTCATCTTTGCCATCAACAGCTTCACTGTTCAGAACCGCAGCCCCTGTTTCACACAATATTGCTCGTGGTTCTTCTCAGCATTTGCCTCGAAAAGTGGTAGGGCAGCAATGGACCGTGAAGAAGGCTCACGGACCTTTGTATTTCTGATCCATAATGATTCCATATGCATGTTACCAATACTAGTGCAGCACTACATTAATTGACTTTGGCAGCATGTGCACAAAGGGGGATATTATTGGTGGATGATGTCCAGGGGAACATTGAATAATGATGATAGGGAGGAAAGTTTCATGGGGACACATTACATTCACTACAACACCAGTTTACTGTCCTAATAACACAAAAAGTGTAGAATACATGACCTGTACTGTAGCTTTAAACACTGTGGCGTGCCAAATGAGTAGAGCCCAACACAGTATAAAGTACTAGCTATTACATTACAAGTGGATCAGCCTAACATAATTCCGCTACGATTAAATACATACCGTTGGTGTCTACTCTCTGGATCCTCATGTGTCTTCTTTGCACATTTCAGCTCCTCCTCCTCCTCCCTCTCCCTCCTCTTCCGTCCCGACACCCACGACCATATACTACCCACAAAACTCGTCTCAACTTCTTTTTGTGCTATGGGGTTGGCTCTCATCCTCGATCTCTGTGGTAAAACAAATTCCTTCTCCGCGTGTCTAGCCGACCACTCGTCCCAGCCCATGACACCGCCCCACCCCGCCATGGCAAGCCAACACACCTGCAGGACTGCACATACAAAACATACAGTCGTATTATACCATGGGTATAAGTATGATTATCATCCATATGATCATATACTATAGCTATCGATGTGGATATTGGAGTACATACTTTAAAAACCGTCCTACTGAGGAGAATTCATGTCATTTAGACCTTATGTACTTGTAGGGCTACTCATCAGGCCAGGAAATGCCCTTAGGGACAAAAACTCAAAAGAATTTGGTCAGTTTTTGGCGTGCACCCCCCACTAAACGTAAAAGTGGGGGGATCCCAAAGGAGGGGCAAGCACCCCCTTGGTTTGCATGGTGGGGGTGGGTGGGGGGGGGGGGGGGGGGGGGGGGGGGAGGCACAGCCCCGACGGCCTTTTTGATTTTACTGAGAACCATAGACCCCATGGCAAGGGCTTCAGGTGGCTCTAAAACATGCAGTATGATGTGCCAGCAGTCAGATCCAGTCCAAATTTAGGGAAATCCGATCCTGGGCAAAAATCCGGCTGACATCCACCTTTGACTTCTGATTGCTGGGCTTGAATATCATTAACAGAATCGCACTCTCCATGTGTGCTAGGCCCACCAAGTCTGGCCCCTGAGGAGCGAATGCTGTGAGAGAGGAACACCTACAAAGGTGGTGTGCACTGAATGCACGAAAAGTGGTGTCTTGGGGAAAAGCATTCCATGGTTAAATGGTTAAGTATAGGTAACGGACACGCCTTTGCATTCGTGGATACTATTTGGCTTTAAGTACATACTTTAGGTATAGGTACCAGAAATGTGTGGTATGTCATGGTAAAAATGGACCCCCCCAAATTGGTTCCCCCCGGAACCAATTATTTATTGATAAATACGGACCCCCCGGAACTTATTTTACTGCAAAATTTGGACCCCCCCTGAAAAATTTGGACCACCCCCTGGAACTAATCTTGTTGATAAATAAAGACCGGGCCCCCGGAACTTATTTCACTGCAACATTTGGACCACCTCCGCCAACAACTATATGGACCACACCCCTGGAACTAATTTTGTTGATAAATAAGGACCCCCGGAACTTATTTCACCGCAACATTTGGACCCCCTCCGGCAACAACTATATGTCACTAGTACTTGAACATTGCAGTGACAAAACCTTTAATAATGATAGCAGTCAATACAACAGTTCTGCACAATTCCTGACAGCTCTCTTCTTCTCCTTTGTGAGGTTTGGTGGGTAGGAGCCATTTGGGCATAGTGAATGGCGTATTCAACTATCTCGTCTCCCGCACTATTCGTCATTTTGACTTCGGCCTTTTCGCTGTCATTCTTGATCTCCGTTCCAATTCTGTCCGCCATTGTGGCGATTGCCTGCCACTGCGGCAACAGCATCTTTTATATAGCACCTTCCCAACCTCTGACATGCACTGATTTAATCTTTGGGCCTTGGCGGGACGGCTGTGCCAGGGGGGAACAAATTTTTCAGGGGGGGTCCAATTATTTCAGAAAAATTAGTTCCGGGGGGAACCAATTTTAGGGGGGTCCAAATTAAACGTGACAGGTACGCATCTAGAACCGGCCCTGGCCCTAATGCATCACCCTACTTCCTGCCGGACAAATAACCACACACTTCGTATATCACTTATGTCAATGATATAAGCCTCGTTCCCAGGCTCTTCCCGTCGCATACTGTACAAAAAACGGTACAGTATGCGTCAAAAAGCTGGGGAGGAGCCTGGGAACGAGGCCATGTCAATGATTAATACAAGCACAGCTACCTGCCGGTATCACTACTGGGCTTGCCAGCATCCCTGACGACAACAAATTTAATAACAGTATAGTAGAGTCGTACGGCTCTATTGTACGTACCGTTCTAGATGATCACTCGACAGAGAATCGACAGTCGGGCTACTGTTTACATGTACGTATCTCGTTCCCAGACCCTAGTCCATGATGTACATTGGCGATCGGTGGGCGTGGTAATTCGCGATCGGCCGCGCCCTATACACTAGTAGTGCTCCCAATGGGGTGAAGGTGAAGCAATTTCAAATCTGTACCTGAAGCCACACAAGCAGTTTGTGAGCAGAGCTACTTTTGACCACAGTAGTCTTGGACTTCAAACGGTTAATGTCAAAATGATGGAGTTCAAGTGACTTTTGAAGCTCCACCCTGAAACCAATGGTACTGATGGATTTCACTTGGATGTACCATGTGCAAAAAATGCCTGGACCAACCCAACTTTGGACTGTGAAGTGACTATTTTAGCAGTCATTTTCCCCATTGAAGATTAGATGATTGGTTTGAAGTGACTTCCACAATGAAATTTAGCAAACATTCTTGAAAATCCAAAGGTACCATTAGTAGAGTGTGTCATAGCCGGACCACTTGTGTTGATAGGCTACCTAGCTGTTGCATATATAACCTCCCATATTAAATCACATTTTGATTGGTTTGAAGTGGCTTTTTAACGATGAATTTTAGCAAGCATCATTGAAAATCAGGTACCATGGCATTAGCAGAGTGTGTCAGTAGCCAGACCATTTCCGCTCATACCTGTTGAAAGTATGTTCCTCTATCATTTTAACTCTCTATCAGCATTGTATATTTCTGGCAAAATGGAAGTCATAGAACCATTAGTAATGTAGTTTGCAAACATGGTCACTTGATACGGTGGCCCTGGAGGGCCAAATTATCTACAACGTACAAAGTAAGATCCACAATCCACAATCCACAACCCACAAAGTGCAAAGGTCCATCTGCTATCTACAATCCACAATCCACAAAGTGTGAAGGTCCATCTGCTATCTACAATCAACGATCCGTTGACTGAGCTTCATTGCATTTCTCTCATTGAGTCAAGACTCCTTTGCAGGAGCCATGCATGTACGTATGATGTAATAGCAAGGCCCTGTGATCTCTGTAGAGGGATTACAGAAATCAGTGCGTATTGCTTTCAAGACTCCTGTGCAGGAGTCATATAGCCTGCATGTATATAGGCCCTGTGATCCCTGCAGAGGGCGAAAGCAATGCGCACTGATTTCTGTAATCCCTCTACAGAGATCACAGGGCCTTGCTATTACATCATACGTACATGCATGGCTCCTGCAAAGGAGTCTTGAGAGCAATGCAATGAAGCTCAGTCAACGGATCATTGATTGTAGATAGCAGATGGACCTTCGCACTTTGTGGATTGTAGATTGTTGATAGCAGATGGACCCTTGCACTTTGTGGATTGTAGATCGTACTTCATATGTTGTAGATAATTTGGCCCTCCAGGGCCACCGTATCTTGGGTTCTAGCACACTTGATTCAAAGTTAGATTTTCATTGGGTCCTCTACCTATACTGATCCATACTGTACTGATGCAGGGCGTGGGTCCAGCAAACATGCAGCTAGAGTCACTATAATACAGCACACAGCCACTATTAATAGTCAGCCCACAGTTAAATATTGCATGGTCTCTCTCTGCCTTCCCTCCCACTTTTTATGCATACAGTCAGCCTTGCAACAAAGTTAGCAAGCCCGTTCTCTCACAGTAGAGTCTAGATAGAAATTATTTTTTCCTTTAAATGCTACTCATTCGTATGTGAATTATGATATGAACACAAATTATTTATAGGGGGTGAGCCAATGCTTACAGTAGTTAGAAGACTATGAAATGACATTTAAAATTAACGTGAAGTAATGTATATTTCAGCATACTGCAATTGCAATAAAAAAAAATGTTTGCAAACTTCTTACTTCAATTCACCTCTCTGTGTGTATATCTACATCAACAAAATGTAATATTACACGATAAATTACTGTGAGGAGAGTTATGATTAGGACACTTACACCAGGTCCTGCAGTCGTGGAGGCAGCAGTGAGCAGTCGAGACCTCCCTCTGCGATGCTCACTACACAAATCTGCTGCAGTGATGGGACTGCATGCCAGGCAGGAGATTTTCTCAGCATCAAATCACTGGGTGTCTCTAATTGCTGGACTGGATTCTTCATTGGAATGTGGGACTGGAAGATGGGACTGGAATGTGGGACTGCATTTTCAACTGGGACGTTGGAATAGAACCTGGGACTGGAACGGGAACTGACTAAACTTCTATGAAATGCCTCATTCATGCATGGTAGGACAGAAAGCTAGGAATATTTATTCGCTCAGGTACTTCACTAAACTTACTCCGCATTGAACCTCAAGCTCATACAGGTCAAAAGCCACATGCATATTTAATGAGCTTCAACATTGGTGGCTATGACGGACTCCAGGTGGGCATGAAACAAGCTTTGAACTCAAGAATTAATTAAATCCTATAGCTTCTGTCCTACCCTGAACGAGGCATTTTATAGCAGTTTAGCCAGTCATCCATTCCAGTACCAGGTTCCAGTCCCACGTTTCAGTTGTAAATCCAGTACCACATTCCAGTCCCATGTTCCAGTAAAGAATCCAGTCCAGCGATTAGAGACACCCCAAATCACTACTCAATTACACATACACACAAGTCATGCATAGTTATGTGGTATGCGTAAACAATTATACAGGTGTCACAAACAACACAGACAGCAATTGTGTGGATGTACATGTAGCCTTGTTCGCAAAGGAGTGTCTAGAGTGTCTGGAACAGTGGTGGAGTGCTCCAACCTAGCTACGTATCTGGACGATGAACTGGTCCAGGACCTGCTGGACCAACTATAGACCCAAGTCCACCTTGTGTCATTCACATGATGAATGCTTCCAGGCCTTCCCTGTTTTTTCGGCACTCTTCCATTCCATTCCATGTATTATTATTACGTCAACGTGAACCAAAAAAAAGAAATGGGAATGAGGCTACCCCGGACAGATGTGTACTGTACTACATGTAAACATACTTGTGGCAAGGAGGAACATGTCAGAGTGGCCAGTAGAACCACGCGCTTCATTTCTGAGAGAGTGAGGGTTAAATTTCTTAAACATGATAAGCACATAGTAACAACCAGGACACACCATACAGGCATTGGCACAAATGCTGATAGAATATCTAGGTATCGTATGCATAAGGTGTGAAAGCATTCTGATGGAGAATGGTGTCACTTCACCTTGCACGCTCACTCATTCCACCAAGGAACATCACAGAGGACCCCACAGGACACATCGAAGTCATCCTGGGCCCTGGTCCTGTGCCAAATGGCTCCACCAAGGTGATGTGGTAGGTATCTGCAGGTAGAGTAGTCATCAGTAATTAACCCGTGTGCTTCCACCACACAACCTAACAAAGTGAGGGCTGATAGTATTCGCTGCATGTGCATTTGTAGGGAACTGGTTCACTGTGATCCCACTAATGAGAAGCTTATTTCTCTGTCCAGCAAATGTTCAGAGCTCTATGTAAATACCATGCACTGCTGGATTGCAAATTGCTCAGCTGTTTCTCGGACACACACACACCTGCATCTAGTACAAACAGGTCTGAGAAGCAGCCCTGAGGTCTGTTAAAATGTGTCTTGCAGCCACCATAGTAGAGGATGCTACCACCACAGCGAGCTGTGTGGAAGAATAAAATATTAGCCTAGAAACTTCGCTTCTGCACAAACTATATGCATCTCTGTTACACACCTGAAGCTACCATTTCCCTCGTTTGTGGTGAGTAGCCCGTGGTCAGCATCCTTCCCCACCTCTTTGTTGCTGAGAAATAGTATAGCAATGGCAGCCATGATAATCGGGACAAACGTTTCTCATAACATTAGTAACTATGATGAGAGTGACAATTTGTTAGAAAACACTTCATGTATTTTCTGACAATCAAAGCAAGTTTACAAGTGTACAGGCACACATATACATGCATATGCGAGTATACATGCATTCACACATAATAATCATGCATGCAAGCATGCACACAGGCACACACACACAACAGTACAGTCTATATCCAACCTCAGGGGATTATGATAGCATTGATAGGACTCACACAGATTAAACTCGAAGAATCCTTCAACAAACTCAGGTTCTAGAGTGTGGACGCAACCCCTAAGCAATAGGACAGTACAAATATCTGATACTTAATTTTGCACTCTGTCAAATGATAAGACCCTGAGTGTGTGATGTATAGTTGTAGTCTTTGCTAAGATTGTGAAAAAGACCTACCTTCAGGCACAACATACATGACCCACTTAATATACTTCACATTAACTAACCAGAATGTTGAGTATCCACGTATATGCACCTGGTTGCATGCATGATTCTAAAGTACATGCAATCACACTCAAGGTATTCATTTGACTTACATAGCAATTTCGGGACCTGCAGGAGAAAGAAAGCAAGAGTGTGCATGCTGACATAATGTATATTGTGGCAGCAGAGGAAGACAGTGTAACGGTCAATTTTTCAAAATAGGCAGAATCTCCCACTTGTACTAAAGATAGAACAAACGAGCCAAGAGCGTATAAGTAGGTCGGGGGGCGCAACCTATACTTATGCGCTCTTGCACGAGCCCAATACAGGCTTTGTTGTATCACACCAGGAGC
>OZ007508.1:3526635-3550328 GCA_963931865.1 Axinella damicornis | reverse complement strand
CTTAAGCTCGCTAACCAAAAATCTCTGGCACGAACAGCGTGAGCAACTTGATTCTAGAGGTGGAGGTGCGCTGTCACAAGGTGCAGGGCATGACGGAAGCTTTTACTGATACGCTGTATAGCAATGCAAAAACGAGCAGTTCAGTTCACCATAAAGCCGTATTTACCGCTTTTCTCGAGCGAGACAGCAGATAAATTTGTAAGGGATTATACTATCGAAAAAAGCTTACGTCATGCCCTGCACCTTGTGACAGAGCACCTCCACCGCCTGAATCAAGTTGCTCACGCTCTTCGTACTCAAGATTCTTGGTTAGCGAGCTTAAGTATGCATTTCCCAATACATTTCGCACGGCGCGCGCATGAGTATCCCGTAACCTTAATCAGATTGCTACTATACTTTTTTTACCTCGTGATTGAAGCTGATTTTGTTTGGTAATGATGTTGTATGCAATACTGGTTGCTAGGCAGCCTACGTACGTATAGGTACAGGGTCAAAGAAGGGAGTAGTACAGCTGAAGTGTTTGCTTCTTTCCCATGAGCAAATAACATCCTGCTCAACACAATCATACAAGCACCAAAATAATTAACAAGGACTAAATTGTGCTAGATATAAAAGGGCAAGTAAGGATACACCCCTACTGACGAGTATATAATATTGGGGTATCTGCAAAGTTTCCGCATTCTGTTATAATTTCCATATACTAAAGTCTGTCGCACAGTGTAGGAGGCAAAATTCCGTCCTGGGATAAGAGAACAGCTAACTCATCTACCATGGGCATACTCTTATTAATGGAATAGCAGCAGATGAGTTAGCTATTCTCTTACCCCAGGACGGAAATGGCTATGAGTAGGTGAGTAAGTGAATAGCTACATAGCAAAGCCAATTAGTGCTATGGAAATGTTTTTCTGGGCATTTGTTTTCCATAGTCCATTTGATTTTCCAGTCCAGTGATTAGAGACACCCCAGTGAGGAAGGCTCATGGAGGAACGTTCTGGTCCATGATACCAATACCAGTGCAGCGCTACATTAAGTGACCTTGGCAGCATGTGCAAAAAGGGGGGATATTAACTAGTGAATGATGCCCAGGGGGATAATGAATAATGTTAGGGAGAAGATTTTTCACGGGGACACATTATATTCACTCTGACACGTACCGTATGCAGCTTACCATCCTAATAACACAAAAAGTGTAGAATACATGACTTGTACTGCAGCAACACAGCACTGAAGTGCATGCTAGCTATTACATTCCAAGTGGATCAGCCTACATAGTTCACTATGATTAAATACATACCATTGGCGTCTACGCTGTGGGTCCTCAAGTGCCTTCTTCACACATTTCAGCTCCTCCTCCCTCTCCCCCCTCTTTGATCCCGACTCCCACGACCACATACTACCCACGAAACTCGTCTCAACTTCTTTCTGTGATTTGGGGTTGGCTCTCATACTCGATCTCTGTGGTGAAACAAATTCCTTCTCCACGTGCCTAGCCGACCACTCATACCTGCCCATGACACCGCCCCACCCCGCCATGGCAAGCCAACACACCTGCAAGTCATTGATACAAACACTGCTATCTAGTTACGTACCTACCAGGGCAGACCTCTCAACTCTCGGTATAGACTCACTATTTTTGCCCTTCAAGTTAGCTAGTACACAATTTATGTAGTACATACTATATTACTCCCATCTCACTACGAACACCAGTCAATGGTTGAGAGGTCTGACCTACCGGTACCACTACTCGAGTACTCCACAGCAGGGCCTGCCTAGTCTCGCGGGCCAGACTTTAAAAATCGTCTGGGAATGATGAGACTAGGACTTGCCAGCATGTTTGACTACAACAAATTAAATAAACCACCGTACGGCTCTATTGCATGTAAACCCTACGTACTGGCGTACCGTTCTAGAAGATCACTTGACATAGAATAGACAGTCGGGCTACTGTTTATACATGACTGCACAGTTGGCGATCGGTGGGCGTGGTAATTCGCTTCGGCCGCGCCCTATCCTGATCAGTGGAGTTGGAAGGCTCATGCCGTACTGATGGCAGAGATCATTATGCTGGGTCCAGCAAACATACAGCTATAGAGTTGATCACTTTAATATAGCACACCGTTTACAAAGCCAATTTATATTGTCCTGCCCCACATATAAAAATCTCAATAAAATAGTGTTCATATTTCACATAATTTAATATGAAGATAATCCAGTAATTTCTTGCTCCACTTATTCACCTCTCTGTGAGTATCTATATCAAAAAAATGTAATATTACACGATAAATTACTGTGAGGAGAGTTATGATTAGGACACTTACACCAGGTCCTGCAGTCGTGGAGGTAGCAGTGAGCAGTCGAGACCTCCCTCTGCGATGCTCACTACACAAATCTGCTGCAGTGATGGGACTGCCGGGCAGGAGATTGTCTCAGCATCAAATCACTACTCAACCAAGCACACACATGGTATACACAGTCATGCAATAGTTGCGTGGTTGATGCAGGTCTCACAACACCACAGGCACAGTAATGGTGCTCAGAGTCCCCGGATCTAGCCTCATTCTAAGGCCTACCTCATTCGGTTTGCATTGACCATAATACATGAAGTGCAATGCGAAATGGGGAAGGCTGGGGAGCATTCATCACACAACATTTGGTGAGTGTTGAGGGGGTAGGGCCAACCGTAAGAATCATCAACACTGGCTGAGTAGAGATACCGTATTTCCGTGATCAAATGCCGCACTTGATTAGTGGCCGCCCTTGAATAAACGCCGCCCTTGTTTAGTAGCCGCGGCTCTTATTCGAATGGTCGGCAATCGATCGAAGCACTTTGTCTAGCCCTCGAGGACCATGACTGTTTCGCTGTGAGCGTGAAGAATGGAGAACAGATTGTTGGTCATATTCCCCGAGGGCTGTCTAAGAACGTTTGGCATTTTCTGAGGTCGAGGCACAGGGGGCGAGAGACGTGCGACCGGCAAAATCTTTCGTGACAGTAATGGCTTTGGCATTTCCTACCGTTTTGTCGGGATGATTATGATGGTACCACATGGCCCAGCGCTGTGCATACACGGTGCTCCAATCCTACGCGGCCTTTGATTAGTGGCTGCCCTCGAATAGTAGCCACAGTAAATTGCGTGATGAAATAATAGTAGCCGCGGCGTTTGATCGCGGAAATACGGTATCTAGAGCATCTGGAGTCTGGACTATTGGTGGAGTGCTTGAACCAAGCCAACTAGCTACATGGACAATGAACAGTTACTGATCCAGGGATGCTGAACCGATCTTAAGCCCCACCCCCCCTAAGTCCACCTTGCATCCATCGGAGTCATTCTTACAATACAATGAATACAATGAATGCTTCCAGGCCTACCCTACTTTTCTGCGCTCTTCCACTTCCGTGTATTATTGTCAATGCGAACACAATAACAAAAAATGGATATAGGCCTGGGAATGAGGCTAGCCCGGATCAATGTAGCTATATATTACGCATACACGTACTTGTGCTAAGGAGGAACATGTCAGAGTGGCCTTGAGAAGGAAAGTCAGTAGAATGATGTGGTACATCCCTGGGAAAGTGAGGGTTTTCAAACTTGATATGATAGAGACACACCATACATGACACTGTGGTGCCTTAGCCTAGTTCCCAGGCCTTCTCACCCCAGAGTTTGTTGCTTGCAGTACTAACGCGAGTACTGCAAGCAACAAACGTTGGGTTGAGAAGGCCTGGGAACGAGGCTAGTGGTGCCTACTTTAAAGCACCCGTGATTGCAGGTGTCTGAAAGCACACTGATAGTGAATGGTATGTGTCACTTCACCTTGCACGTCCAGTCGCTCCACCAAGGAACATCACAGAGGACCCCACAGCACACATTGAGGTCATCCTGGGCCCTGGTCCTGTACCAAACGGCTCCACCAAGGTGATGTGGTAGGTATCTGCAGGTAGAGTAATTTCTAGTGTAACAATCAGCAGACTGAGTGTCACAAACTGAGGGAGGGTAGTATATTATATGCTTTGTAGGGAACTGCATGTGTAAAGCTGATATCTTCTGTTCAGGTAATGTTCAGAGATTTGTGTAGAATACCATGCAGTCACTACGTCTATAGACAGATTCACACACTTATAGATAGACCACACATGACGTTATGTGCCCATATCAAAAAGCTGGTATCAGTACAAAGGAATGCATGTGTGCATAGATGTATAATGTCTGGACCTTCTGAGATATGTCTTGACACAAGGGCTATGTTACCACAAATTGTCTACATGCACTGCTGTATAAAATATAGATGTATTTCAAGTTGTACAGCTGTTTTTTGGGACCGACACACACCTGTGTCTAGCATGAACAGGTCTGAGAAGCAGTGCCGACTTCTGTAGTGCTGTGTCTTGTAGCCACCATAGTAGAGGATGCTACCACCACAGCGAGCTGAGGGGAAGAATAAAGTATACCTATAGACTTAGTCTAGCTATTCTGCACACATAACAGCTTTGTTACACACCTGAAGCGACCATCTCCCTCGTTTGTGGTGAGTATCCAGTGGTCAGCAACCTTCCCCACCTCTTTGTTGCTGAGAAATAGTATTAACGATGAGAGTGCCAGTTTGATTTTGCTCTGACATGAGTGTGCAAGTGCACTGGCATACACACACATCATACATGTGACAGTCATAAAGTAGAACTCTTATTTCCGTAACTTTAACTGCTGGTGAATGAGGCCTCAGCAAGAGGCAAATTAATACTAAGATTATACCCATAAGCATGCAACCCATAAATCTCAGTAGATAGGTTAGCTTGAAGTCAGAGATCACTAGAGCGGAATTTTGAAGCATGCGGTCAAAGTATTCAAGAGCTCGACTGTCACACATGGCTTACATATACATAATCATGCACAGCATGAGCTATACAAACCAGGGTGTGCACACAACACACAGATCTATACGCACACACACAACAGTGCATATCCAACACCACAGGGAATTGCTATAGGACTCACATAGATTGAACTCGAAGAATCCTTCAACACACTCAGGTTGTCCAGAGATCATGCAACCCCTATAACCAATAGGACAGCACAAATACTGATACTGTAGACTTAAGCAGACAACTAATTTGCACTCTATGAAATGAGTCAGACCCTGCATGCATGAGCATAATTGCACTCAGACCATACACAAACAGTGATCCACCTAATAACAGAGCCATGCATACCGGTACAGCCTACAGCTTACCAGGTGCATATGAGAACATGGACAGTTAACATTCTGATAAAGTAAAGTACATACAATTACACATGAGAAACTCTTTTGACATACGTAGCAATTTCTGGTCCTGCAGGAGAAAGAAAGCAAGAGCACATGACTGTGGCAGTGGAGGACATGAGCTCAACACAGGCTTGCTACACTGCACCTAAGTACTTGCAGTAAGTGGCTAGCTAAAAGTGGAAGTGTTCAAAGCCCATCAGGCAAAGCCTATCTGCTCAGAATCATACTGGACCTTTGTCGACACTAAGAAGTTTGTTTTATGTTGCTACCCAGTTGAAGAGGCTGAAAGAGCAGAGAAGATGAAGTTGGGGGTTATTGCTTGGAATTGGTACAGTTAAGCCAGTGTGCATGGTACGTACATATAGTGATAATGGGAGTTTCTCTTTTGAGGACCTGTCCAGACTAGCTACAGCATGACTGGATGTGTTAGTCGTATATATGTACTACATGCAAGAGATTCACCTGGGAGAGTACACAGTATGTTAAAGGTACACACTCTTCTTCTGCCACCGCAACAAACACCACTTTATCATGCACTCTTGGGAAAGTCATGCAAGAGTTTACAACTGCAAGGCCAGAGAATCAGACAGGTGGTAGCCTTGTAGAGTGTCGTAAACCAGCTGGCTTGCGAGATCAGCGTGCAGAAGCATGGGGCACCTACTGTGTGGCAGAAGCAGCCCCCAATTTTCATCTCTAATAATTATGGTGCATTTATTTACTTCATGAAGTACGTATAGGTTATATCCCTGGTCAGCGGGATATAAGACCCGTTATATCACGCGGGAGAGGTCAGTGCTTGAGTGGAGCCGAGGAAGTGGCATCCGTGATAGCGGTAAAGGCACAAATCCTTAGCTAGACTAACAAAGCTAGCTCTTCGCTTTCTTGTGCACGCGATCGCTTACAGTATGCGCGTGCGGCCGGCCGCGGGATATATGACCCGTTATTTCCCGTAACCTGATTGGTTAGAATAGCCTAAGTGTAGTATTAATGCCTTCTACTCATCACAACAAGCACAGTACTATATATTGCAAGTGACGACTCAATTCAGACAGCTGCAAACGCCACACCGGATAACGCACCTCTCCCTCCAAACATGATCAGCCTCCCATCCACATACTCCAGAGAGTGGTGGTCACGTAACAGGTGCATGTAGTTATCAGGCAGGGGTATACCTACTAAGCCCCCAGAAGGTGGTTGATGATAATTGGGTGTGACCTCCTTCCAAGTGAGGGTGGCCATGTCAAATGAGAGAAGCCCAGCTGTGAATTCTTCAAAAAAGTTGCCAAGAGAGGGTTGTCCATCTTTTGGCCATCCCCCATGGATGTACATGATGTTGTCATTAGAGGTGGAGGCATGGCCACAATGTGCTTTTGGGTGAGAACAGCCATCCACAAATGTCTCCAGAGCATTCCAACTTCCAGTGGCTGCAGGAGAATAGCTCTTACACATAGCTATCTCATTTGTGTAATCATATATACTCACCAATGTCAAAGCATTCCATGTCTTTGAACACCTGCTGACCAAAACTTCCCCCAAACATGAAGATCTTTCCATCGTAGTAGCAACACGAGAACTCGTACCGTCCTTCTTTGGATGTCGGCAGATCTTGTAATGTTTCATCATCAGGATAGATTTGGTGCCAGTGAGAGAATCCAGCGCTGGGGTTACATCGGAGCACTTCAATGCCTGAGTAAACAAAAATCATGTTCCACAGGCTGGAAGCTTACATGGACAGAATCTTGCTGATTCATTGACACTGTAACTATAGAAACGACCGCGGTTTTGACAGTTTCATGTTGACATTGAGTCACACGACTGTGTGAAATTTACAACCACGCACCTTTCCCATCCTACTGTATGTTGGAAGTGGCTAAGTAGTACTAAACTGTAACATACATTGCTTCATCTTGTCTGCCCTGGTCACAGCGAGGGGAGTTCCCACTGCAAAGACAGCTCCAGCCAGTCCAACAGGAGCTTCTTGATCAGCGCAGACCAGAGCATGGTTTATTGTCTCTGCAGACCAGCAGTCGTCGTACCGGCTCCAGGAAAACCTATTCACTGGCTTGGCATTGAGATCAGACTCCTGGTGGAAGTTCCAGTACCTGCAAAATCACTTCTGTACACTCACATTGGTATTGACAGCACAGGCACAAGCAGTGAGCTGGTGTCACAGTGTACGGGTGTCATGCACTCATCACCGGACAACTATTCACTGGACTGGACTTGAACGAACTGGATTGGAGTCTTAAGATTTGTTATTGGGGTATGCAATTACCGCAAAATCACTCCCGGATATGTTCATAAATTATCTCCAACTTACATGTTCTAGATATGGTAGGGCCCAATGAAAAATCTAAGATCAGTGGCGTAATGAGTAATTTGGGTATAGTTATTCAGTTCTAGCACAACAGATTTTTACCTTCCAATGTTCCAATGGATATTGCACTCCATTTGCAGTGCATGCACATCTTTGCGAGCAAGGTGCAAGAAGGCAGGGGGCTATCTATATAATCATACTTGGACTCAGTGACCTTGATAGTCTTGAGACAAAGGTGACACCAGTGCTGCTGTCCCAGCTGATAGCTATGGGATTGTCAGGCGAGGCCAGCACCCCAGTACCATTGTCTTCCATCACCAGCTCTTCTGCACTTTCACATATATAAATCGAGTGAAGCGCTATAGACGAAGATTAACATACTTGGAAGTGATTTTTGGAAAATTCATACCTCAGTGCGTTCAAATGATTTAAGTCCATCCAATCCAGTCCAGCGATTAGCAGTACAGGGATTGCCTCATTCACAGGCTCCCCTTGTGCAGCATGCATATATTTCTTTGCTGCACAAGAACAAGGCTAGAGTAGTAACACATTGTCTCCTCACAAAATGTCCCCCAGGACATTAATCACTAGTGACCCCCTTCCCTCCCATGGGAACACATTATATTCACGTGCACTCTGACATGGTACACCAGTTTACTATTCTAATTATATTAGCTCGCGCACCAACCGAATAAATATTTCAAGTACGTAGTTTGAAACAGATGTTTCGGCCACTATACAGCGGCACTCATTAGATGTTTCGGCCACTATAGCAGCGGCCCTGATCAGATGTTTTGGCCACTATACAGCAGCCCTCATCAAAGGTTGCTGTATAGTGGCTGAAACGTCTGTTTCGAAATATTTATTCGGTTGGTGCGCGAGCTAATATACCGGGCATGGATGGATACACCCAACCACACAGGACTTTATAGTATTTTCTAAATGCAGAATACATTAAATTTTGTGACCTGTACAGTAGCTGCAAACATTTCAGAATACCAGTAGAGCCCAAACACAATTTCTTTTGGGTATTTGGCAGAATTAGGAGCACATCAAGCCGGCGGATATACCCTTTCGATATCACAGCCATCTGAGCATCATTTACTGCGCTTACAAATGCTTTTCGGAAACTAAATCTTACATTGGAGGGGTTTAAAATCGGAATGAACTACAGAAAACGCGTGCTGTTAGCAGACAGTACGTCACGGTTGCCATGGAATCGCTATGGTACCGCTATGACGTCTTTGGTTGCCAGGATACAAGCATATTAGACCATGCTTACTGGCAGGCTTTTATCGATGAATTCCTTCGTGTATTTGTGATAAAGTCCTTTTAGGCATGGTCTAACAAATACATAATTCCGTTATGATGAAATACATACCATCGGCGTCTACGCTCTGGATCCTCATGTGCCTTCTTTGCATGTTTCAGCTCCTCCTCCCTCTCCCTCCTCTTCCGTCCCGACACCCACGACCATATACTACCCACAAAACTCTCCTCAACTTCTTTCTGTGCTTTGGGGTTAACGTAACCGTCGTTGGTTGTCATCCTCGATCTCTGCGGTAATTCCCTCTCCACGTACCTAGCTGACCATTCTTCCCAGCCCATGACACCGCCCCACCCCGCCATAGTAAGCCAACACACCTGCAGGAGAGGGCACAACCATAGATAACGATTGGCTCTATAAGTCGTAAGCACTACATGTAAATCATATAATCTAAGTACAAGTCAATGACTACAAGCACTGCTACCGCCACTCCATAGCACGGCTTGTCATCTTTGACAACAACTAACCTACAACGTACGTTCTCGACAGCTAGACAGTCGGCAGTGCCAGTGGGCGATCGGTGGGCGTTGTATGATGCTCATAAACACAGATATGTAGATCTGCAGAGCATAAACACTCCACACGTGCACCCTGAACTCGGAGCCTCATTCCCAGGCTCGTGCCTGGGAACGAGGCTAGAAGCTAGCCTCGTTCACTATACCAGGCTCCTCCCCAGCGTTTTGTTGCATACTGTACTGTTGCGTACTGCACAGTATGCAACAAAACGCTGGGGAGGAGCCAAGCTACCGGCACATGATTGCCAAACACCGACTTTCCAGATAACACATGAGATTCTGCATGAGCCAACCCAGGTCATGCAGGTGAATAGCCTCAACTAGCAATTTATGTGGGTGGTTCAAGTAAAAACTGTACCTTAAGGTAGTAAACATGGGTACCCGATCTCCGAAACCAAGTTGATGGATAAATGGGCAGCATCAAAGCATACACAAGTTTCAGCAATACTTTGCATCAAACTGCTCCCTCTGCTTGAAAATGCCCTAAAACTCAATTTTAAGGCCCTCTACGAAACTGAAAATTTGGACCCTCTCCAAGGCCCCACCCACACTCTGACCCCATCATCAATACACACACAAAACAGGCCCCAAAACTACGGATGGATTTACCACCTGCTCTCCTCACTTGCAGGCTACAGCCCAAAACTCACTGCCACCCTCAAAAACAGAGGTTTGGCTACCCTAGGCTTTCAAAAAAAATTCCACGCACACCAACTAAAACCGACTCAAGCCAAGGCCAGTTTCCAAAAGGTCAACCTACCCCCTGCAAAAATAGGGATGCTTTTCCACGTTCACCTCTCGGTTACCGAGTTTTGGCCACACATCTACTCCCTCTCACCAGCCCAGTCCAGCTACCAAACCAGCCAAATTCGCCCTAACACGAAAATGGGCGGGGCCTGTAATGCCGAAAGGTCAACTCTCTAGAGTACCTTGGCCAGGGAGCTGTCGGAGGCTGTTCACTTTCCAGGCTGTTCTTCGGCCACTTCAGCAGACCCACAAACATTCCTGCTCACTCCACCTAGCTATTCACACACAGATAGCCCATCGCCACATTCAATCAGCTAGAATAGCTTCTTACTTAAAAAAAAAAAAAAAGAAAAAAAAAAAAAAAAAAAAAAAAAAGAGTGTTCAAACAAATCTTCAAAGTACCACACGGCCACATCAGAGTACCGATTTGAAACTCGAAAGGGCCGCTAGCCGCATCAAAGAAAGAAGCCCCCCTTGTTTATTCCGGTTGCCGCCATGGGAAAACGTAAACAGATGAATAACTCTAAATAACCGTATGCAAGTGACGTCATCTCATTAATTATTCATGAGCAAAATTGCGCGATTTCGCCGATGCCGTGCTTCCTACCTTAATGATATTCATATTCCAGTCAATTAAGGTGGGTGTGGCTTTCTGTCCTTGTGCACTGATTATATATGCAAAGCTAACATTATATGTGCAAGTTAACTATGTAGCTGCACATTCACAGGTGAGGACAGCCATTTCTATTTCTTTGTCTCTGAGGGTATAAAATTTATTTCACAAACATAAGGTACAGTTTTTACTTGAACCACCCACATGTACAGGTTGAGCTATAGGTCAGAGAGTGCAATGGATCGGAAGTGGAAGCGTGAATGGAAGAGTGCAATGGATCGGAAGTGGAAGCGTGAATGGAAGAGTGCAATGGAAATGATGTAGCTAGCTATGTGTTTGCTATAGCTATAACTGTTAGTAGTAAAAACAAAGGCAGTCCTTCAAAAGAGGGGTTCCATGGAACCCATGGAACCCCCTCTAGATCCGCCGCTGTATTTGTTTGTGCAAGTGTGCATATGGTAGCTACCTTGGCTTGCTAATAATAAAGACATGCATACACTGTAATTAGCTACTACCGGTACTGTACAGCCGACACTGGAGTAAGGTACATCAACAAAATCACACACTAATGCAATTAATGATATGATGGCACCCATGCTGTTAATTAGATTCATTAATCTGTTTTCACTTTCCCAATGGTGGCAGCTGAGATCAATAAGTGGCATGGGGCATGTAGCTATGTGATCGCATGTCTCTTTGATGTGACTAGCGACCCTCTCAACTGTATAATTATATGTAATGTGTTCTTGTAAGTTAGCAATCTGCTAGCTAGCTGTGATTGTGAGAGAATATTTGAACCCTGCAAATGTCAGTAGCTGGCTACCAGATAGCTTAGTAGCAACAGAAATGGCGAGAAGTATATTATACTAGTGGTGAAGTAACACTCAATCCAGTAACTCCATCACTGTAGCTACCTCATCACAGCTTCATCGTTTCAGTTTACATGTAACTTAACCATGATCATCTTATCACTGCAAGCTGAGGTATCAGTGCGATCAAAGGGAGCAGTTCTGGTGCTTGTGTGAAGCTTTCTGTTCTACGAGTGTGGATGGATTGTTCCGGTCTGTGGTGCCATTTGAGTTTGGTGTTCTGCATGGTGTGCTCGCCAGTGAGTGGCACGCTTCTCCTTGCTGGCTGGGTGGCTGAAGAAAAGATGCTTACAGGACTAGTATGGATGACTAGTTGAACCCATCAAATGAGCATGGTAGTAGCTATACAGAATGATGCAGTACAAAAATAGACAAATCAGTGACGTACTACCAAGACGGTTGAGGGGTGCCATGTTCAAGTTAGGGGTCCAGGCCAAGCTAATATTTCATGGGACTTTCAGCAAATACCAGCTCCTCCAATTCCTGGACCAGTCTCTGCTACCAATTCTTCCATACCATAAACACTCATTCTCTCTTCTGCCCTTCGAAGTAGTTATTGGTCAGGCAGGAAGTAGGGTGATGGATTAGGGCCAGCTAGGGCTGGTTTTTTTTTTTTTTTTTTTTTTGTTTATAATAATTTTGCAAGTGAAGCAAGGATACAAAAATAGCAACAGTTGCTAACAGACTCTTGTACCCAGACTATATAGAAATAGCTAATACACAATAACAAACCACAATATTAGACAGGCATATAGCTACTTAATAGTGTACAGGAACATGACAAAATATACTTGACATTCACCAGTTTAGAGAACGTATGCATCGCTTGAATGAGGGGAGGGTCTCACAGTCATACACAGGGTTTGGTAGTTGGTTCCACAGTGAGATGGTGTGCGGAAAGTAGGAGAACTGATGTGCATTAGAGTGCACAACTGGTTGTGTGAGTAGGTGGGGACTCGAATTCCTGAGATTGAGGGGTGGCCTTCTCACCAGTGGTGCATTGTGGAAAGTAATGTCACCATTTATCAGTTGAAACAGGTAACAGAGTTTCAGCTGGTGCCTTCTGACTGCAAGGGATGGGATATCACAGATTTCGAGCAGCACATTGTGCTCAAGGTTCCAGTTTTTGGTGCACATCCTCAGAGCGAATTTTTGGATTCTCTCTAAAGAATGAATGAGACCAACTTGGTGGGGATCCCAGACTATAGCTGCATACTCCAGGTGGGGTCTAATGTATGAGAAATAGAGCTGGAGTAGTGTTGCAGAGTTTGAATGCTGGTAAAAATTTCTGTATACTATACCAAGTTGGGACCGCGCCTTTTTGCTAATTTCGGTGATGTGCGTGGACCAGTTCAATGTGGAGGTCAGCCAAACACCAAGGTACTTGTATGAGTGCACCCTTTCAAGCTGTGATCGGTTTACAGACAGGGGTTGAGGCGGTAGGATTGGTTGCCTTTTTCTAGAAATGACCATGAATTTGCATTTGGTACCATTGAACTGCAGATAATTGTCATCGGACCAGTCACACAGACTGTCAATGTCTGTCTGGAGGTATTGATAATCTACCAGTTTCTGAATGGGTCGATAGAGAAGTAAGTCGTCTGCGAATAACGATAGGGTACCATTGGATAGTGGGACAGAGGATATATCATTGACGTAGAAGATGAACAATAATGGCCCAATGACTGATCCCTGAGGCACACCAGATGAGACAGGAAGTGGGTTGGAAGATGCACCATTTACACACACGTACTGCACCCTAGAAGTTGTAAATGTGTGTGCATTTCCGGTACTGTACCTATAATGGTATTGGCCCGCTCCCCTGATTAAAAATAGTGTTCATATCATAATTTAAATATGAATGAGTAGAATTCCAGAATTACAGTAGTTAGAAGAATATGAATCATAATGTGAAGTAGCTAATGTATATTTCAGTAAAGAATGTTTGTAAACTTCTCACTTCAATTCACCTCTCTGTGAGCATCTATATCAACAAAATTTAACATTGTATATAGCTACACGATAAATGATTGTGAGGAGGGTTACGATTAGGACACTTACACCAGGTCCTGCAGTCGTGGAGGCAGCAGTGAGCAGTCGAGACCTCCCTTTGCGATGCTCACTACACAAATCTGCTGCAGTGATGGGACTGCAATAGTAGTGTAGTTATAAACATACGGGTATCACAACAACACAGGTACAGTAATGGATGTCTATAGCCTTGTTCCCAGGCCTACCTCATTTTTTGCTTTGCATTGACAATAATACACGGATCGAAGCAGAAGAGTGGTGCAAAAGGCCAGGGAGCATTCATCACATGACACTGGGCAACCAGAAACAAGTTTACTAGTTCACTGGCTAAGCAGAGGAGTCGTCTAGAGTGGTGGAGTGCTTGAACCTATAGCTAAATGGACGATGAACTGATCCAGGACCTGTTGGACCGACTTACGATGGGCCTAAGTCCACCCTCATCGCATCAATCTGAGTCAATCGCATGACGAATGCTACCAGGCCTTCTCTGTTTTACAGCACTTAATTCCATTTCCAGGAATTATTGCATGATACCCTACAAGTTCAAAGGATCAGGTGTGCCAATATCTGGCATATGGCACTGCTGTGACATCATCACTTAGCAACACACATCACGAAGCAACATCCAATCAGGTGCATGCAATAAATTAGTTATAGCATGGCAACGCGGGCTGCATGCCAGATATTGGCACTGCTGATGTAAAGCCCTCGGGCCTGCGGCCCTCGGGCTTTACGTCACAGCAGTGCCAATATCTGGCATACAGCCCTTGTTGCCATGCTATAACTAATACTTATTGTCAACACAAACCAAACAACCAAAATAAAACAGGTAGGCCTGGGAATGAGGCTACCCTGGATTGATCGATGTATTCCGTAACTACACATACACATACTTGTGGTAAGGAGGAACATGTCACAGTGGCCAGTAGAATGACATGCTTCATCACTGAGAAAGTGAGGGGGTTAATAACTCAACTTAAACATGATAAGCACATACTACGTAACAACCAGGCCACACTATACAGGCATTGACACACTGCTGAATATGTAATACCTACTTCAAAAATGTAAGTATAAGCTGTCTGAAAGCATACCAATAGCAAATGGTGTATCTTCACCTTGCATGCTCAGTGACAGTCGCTTCACTAAGGAACATAACAGAGGACCCCACAGCACACATTGAGGTCATCCTGGGCCCTGGTCCTGTGCCAAATGGCTCCACCAAGGTGATGTGGTAGGTATCTACAGGCAGAGTACTAGTAGTGATCAATAATTAACCCGTGTGCTTCCACCACACAACCTAACAAAGTGAGGGCAGATAGTATTCGCTGCATGTGCATTTGTAGGGAACTAGTTAACTGTGATCCCACTAATGATGATTATATTTATTTCTCTGTCCAGCAAATGCTATATAATTGTGGGTGGTTAAAGTACCTTAGTGACTTTCTGTCATTGTGCACTGATTATATATGCAAGCTAACATTATATATATGCAAGTTAACTACGTAGCTGCACATTCACAGGTGAGGACAGCCATTTGTATTCCTTTGCCTCTGAGGCTATAAAAAATTATCAGTTTTTACTTGAACCACCCACAATTATGTAGAATACCATGCACTGCTGTATAATTAATGCATTGCAAGTTCCTCAGCTGTTTCTCGGGACCGGTACCGACACACACCTGCATCAAGTATGAACAGGTCTGAGAAGCAGCCCTGAAGTCTGTTAAACTGTGTCCAGCAGCCACCATAGTAGAGGATGCTACCACCACAGCGAGCTGTGCATGTGGAAGAGTAAATATTAGCCTAGAAAGTTCGCTTCTGCACAAACCATCAGTATCTCTGTTACACACCTGAAGCCACCATTTCCCTCGTTTGTGGTGAGTAGCCCGTGGTCAGCATCCTTCCCCACCTCTTTGTTGCTGAGAAATAGTATAGTAATGGCAGCCATGATAATTAAAATTAGCAGGACAAACATTTCTCCATTAACCATAACATTAGTAACCATAATGTAATGATAAGACGAAAAAAACTTCATGTATTGTTCTGACGATCCAAGTGCACAGGCACACATACACATGCATATGCGCACATAATCATGCATGCAAGCATGCGCACTGGCACACACAGACACAGCAGTCCACATCCAACCTCTGGGGAAAATGATTAACTCACACAGATTAAACTCAAAGAATCCTTCAACAGGCATAGGTCGCCAAGTACGGTCACAACCCCTAAGCAGTAGGACAGTACAAATACCTGATACTTAATTTTGCACTCTGTCAAATGATAAGACCCTGAGTGTGTGATATAATTATAGTTGTAGTCTTTGCTAAGATTGTGAAAAAGACCTATCTTCATGCACAACATACATGACCACGTAACATTAACTTATCAGAATGTTGAGTATCCATGTTCTCATATGTGCACCTGGTTGCATGCATGATTCTAAAGTACATGCAATCACACTCAAGGTATTCATTTGACCTACAGAGCAATTTCGGGACCTGCAGGAGAAAGAAAGCAAGAGTGTGCATGCTGACATAATGTATACTGTGGTGGCAGAGGAAGACAATGTAACGGTCAATTTTTTAAAAATAGGCAGAATCTCCCACGTGTACTAAAGATAGAACACATGGTGTCTTACCATTTGGTAAATTCCCACTTTGTCAACTTCCACTTTGTCAACTTCTCACTTTGTCAACTCCCACTTCGTCAACATTGACCAAATGAGGATTGATAAAGCGGGAATTGACAAAGTGAGAAGCGGGAATCCATACTGAATAGCTATTGCATAGCAAACTTGTGTGCATATACTATGACAGACATACATGGGCTGTGAGACTCAGTGCTCAATATCATGTGCATTGACTGAAGCTCAGGGAGGACCCCCAGGAAGTAGGTGAGCAATTTCATTGACCAATTTCATTGACCAGTGAGGCCAGGGAAGTTGGAGATCTCAATCTACTACTCTGAGCTCGGATTCACCATGGGGAGAATATAAAGGTACATACTCTTCTAATAAAGATGATGTCATCATGCACTTTTGAGAAAGTCTTACAAGAGTTTGCAACTGAAGGTCAGAGAATCAGATAGGTGGTAGCCCTGTTAATCTCAAGCCAGCTGGCTTGTGCACACATACATCTCTGCCTACTAACTAACAACAAGATGCACTTATTTTTGAATGAGATTCCTCGAATATAGGAAGTGCACTTCATTTCCACTCCGTGATGAAGTCTTCTTACTTTCGAACCTACTTAAGAGTATATACGCCGGCTCATGGTCAGCCTAGCTCCTGTCTCTGTCATCAGATCGAACGCACATCGTACGCGTACGCGCGCGGCGTGTGCGAGATTCGGGACACGCGCGTCATTATCCAGAAAAGCGAGGAGGCAACTCCTCTGCCTCCATGCACGGTCATGTGGTTCTTGAGTCCTAGCACCATGCAGAGGCATAGCCAGCATATACTACCTTGGTAGAAAAAATCCTGGCTACACCCCTGCATGAGCGCACTTGATTCATGGATTTTCATTGGCCGATATCTAGAACGTGGAAGTTGGAGGAAGTCATGATAAATGATAAATTTAGCTATATCCGGAATTTTGCAGTTACATAGCTACCCCAGTGCATTAAAACTATAAATTTTAGGACAAGTCCAGTTCATTCCTAGTGTCTATCGATTAGTGAAACTGTGCTGTCAATACCAATGTGAGTGTATGGAAGTGATTTGCATGCAGGAACTGGAACTTCCACCAGCAGTCTGATCCCAATGCCAAGCCGGTGAATAGGTTTGCCTGGAGCCGGTATGACAACTGCTGGTCTGCAGAGACAATAGACCATGCTCTGGTGTGTGCTGATGAAGAAGCTCCTGCTGGACTGGCTGGAGCTGTCTTTGCAGTGGGAACTCCCCTCGCTGTGACCAGGGCAGACAAGAAGAAGCAATGTATGTTACACTTTAGTGCTACTTAGCCACTTCCAACATACAGTAGGATAGCAGAGGTGTGTGGTTGTAAATTTCACAATGTGAAACTATCAGAACCGTGAGCATTTCTATCCTCTAATCACAGTGTCAATGCAATTTGCAATTTTTGTGGCGGCCTGTATCAGTCCATCTAAGCTTCCATCCTGTGGAACATGATTTTGTTTACTCAGGCATTGAAGTGCTCCGATGTAACCCAAGTACTGGATTCTCTCACTGGCACCAAATCTATCCTGATGATGAAACAGATCTGCCGACATCCAAGGAAGGACGGTACAATTTCACGTGTTGCTACTACGATGGAAAGATCTTCATGTTTGGGGGAGGTTTTGGTCAGCAGGTGTTCCAAGACATGGAATGCTTTGACATTGGTGAGCATATAATTATTATGATTACACAAATGACCCATATAGCTATGGTATATGTGTAAGAGCTATTCTCCTGCAGCCACTGGAAGCTGGAATGCTCTGGAGACATTTGTGGATGGCTGTTCTCACCCGGAAGCACGTTGTGGCCATGCCTCCACCTCGAATGACAACATGATGTACATCCATGGGGGAATGGATGAGGGATTCACAGCTGAGCTTCTGTCGTTTGACATGGCCACCCTCACTTGGAAGGAGGTCACACCCAATTATCGTAAACCACGTACGGGTGGCATCATAGGTGGATGCCTGCCTGAGAACTACATGCACCTGTTACGTGACCACCACTCTCTGGAATATGTGGATGGGAGGCTGATCATGTTTGGAGGAAGAGGTGCGTATACTAAGTTGGGTCATTATACTTGTGGTGACTGGAATGGGCATCATTGCAACCTACGTATGTACATACGTACCGGTACATGTCACACTCAGGAATGATAACTAGCAGGTTTCCGGCCAGCCAATTCAGTTTTATTTACCACAAGGAACTCGACGGTGTGAGATTTACAACCTAGAGACTCAGCTCACTGGACAAGCAAGCGGTGCCTCCTGGGCTTGCAGAGCTCGAGAAGCTATACATATAGAGTCGAATAATTAGTGCAGTTGACATCTGTTTATAGCTACCGCAACTCCACAATAGTCTTGCATGGCCAGAGGCTAGGCTACAAGTGAGCTAGACCAGCTGTTACACGTGGAGTCGAACAGCGAGCGCAATCTCAGCTCCACACTCTCAAACTCACGCTATAGCTAGATCATAGATGCTCATAGCTAAGCACGTGGTCAGGTCACGTGTACGTATGCATGCGGCATATGCTCGAGGCATGATGCGGATACATAATCCTACTATTTTTGCTGTGATGAACAGAAGGGGTTAATGCATTAAGAGGAAGTTTTCTCACTTTGCCAAAGTGTGGTAGATGCATACACCATTATTGGTTGAACTGCTTCTGCCACATACCACCGTCGCGCATTATTAGGCACAACTCGCCTATAGGCACATATTCGCTGTTAGGCACAGGTTCGACTCTTGTCTCAGCTATTAACGCGGATAGTGCTGCAAGTCTGGGACAGTCAGGGCACCGGCATATTGCTGTAGGCTAGCATTTCGAGAGCAACTGTTTTCGCGCACTCATGAATAACGAGAATGCTGAGCCCATGGGGGCCATCGCGCATACATGTACAAAAGTGGTAGTGCACCGTGAGTATTTTTTTTATTTTTTTATTTTTTATTTTTTCTATGAAATTCGTGTTATAAACACAAGGCAACATGAATAGCAGTAATGCTAATGTGATACATGAGCCTTAAGGTGAAAACAAACATTATATACCTACCTACATAGAATGTAACAATCTTTTAAACACAGAGATAGATGATGCGTGCTTAACAGAATTAGGTATGAACTTTTCATTTTATACTGAAAATGAAAAGAATATGAATATGAGCAGGGTGTATATATGTTAAAATAATGACTACCACAAAGACACATATGAAAGTGGCACAATGGAGTGACTGGTTGATTGGTTGGGGGGAGAGATTGGGGGTTACAGGGGTTTAGGTTAGTTAGCTCGAAAATTTTCGCCGCGCGCTGTGAACTCCATGCCCCTTCGGTCTCCAAATCCTAGCTAGCTACGCCCCTGCCGTGTTTGCAAACCATTCGTAGAGCCAAAACATGGAGGATTACAAGTGGATCAGCCTACATTATTCTGTCATAAATACATACCACCAGCGTCTACGCTCTGGATCCTCAAGTGCCTTCTTCGCACGTTTCAGCTCCTCCTCCCTCTCCCTCCTCGGCTTCCGTCCAGACACCCACGGCCATATACTACCCACAAAACTCGTCTCAACTTCCTTCTGTGCTTTGGGGTTGGCTCTCATCCTCGATCTCTGTGGTAAAACAAATTCCCTCTCCGCGTGTCTAGCCGACCACTCGTCCCAGCCCATGACACCGTCCCACCTCGCCATGGTAAGCCAACACACCTGCAGGAAAGGGTACACATACAACACGCAGTCTTAGCACTACATGTACATGATGTAAATCTTATAGATTTAGCTAGCTAGCTAGCTAGCTAAGTATAATCGCAAGTCAATGACTTGCACTGTTACCGCTACTCCATAGCAGGACTTGTCATCTTTGTCAACAACGAACTATACGTACGTTCTATATCACTGCACTCGACAGACAGCTAGAGAGACTCGACAATCGGCCTACTGCGTGAAGGGTGATCGGCGCGGGCGTTGTATACGTGCACGCTGAACTCGGAGCCTCGTTCCCAGGCTCTTGCCTGAGAACGAGGAAAAAGTCAGGTGGAGAAAGTCACATGTTATTAGCCTCCTTCCCAGGCCCGAGACGGCGAGGAGCCTTGGAACGAGGTTAATGTGTTACCTACAAAGTCAATGTTTAGTTGTAATTAATAATATTTACTAATTATGCTGGTAATGCTGGTATGCTGGTAATGTGGGCAATCATGACTTGTGTAGTCTTGCAGGTCTGCTGTATATTTTTTCCTGGCACACGAGACTAAATCATGTGCTGGTAATAATTTTGTATGTGGCCATTGGTCCAATGCTGCAGGTGGCGGGAATGCTGGTAGCTAATGTGGGCAATCATGACTTGTGTAGTCTTGCAGGTCAGCTGTATATTGTTTCCTAGCACACGAGACTAATGCTGGTAATAATTATGGGCAATCTTGTAATGTGGGCAATGCTGGTATATAGCTATCGGGAACATTACCCACATTACCAGCATTACCCACACTATTACCAGCATCACCCACCATTACCAGCTGCTGATATTATCAGCATTGCCAACATTACGCATTACCCACATTAGCTGCACTTTACATGCCAGCATTACCAGCAGTAGATCTACCCACATTACCAGTACCCAGTATTACCTACATTACCAGCATTACCTACATTACCAGTATTACCTACATTACCAGCATTACCAGCATTACCCATATATAGATCCAGGCTCAGTATTGCCAGTGACTAGACTGTGCTATGCCATGTTATTAGGAAAGTGAATTGGTCCGGCAGGAAGTACAATGTCATGTAGGGCAATGGTTAGGGTAAGTTATGGCTGGCAGAGCCCAGGGCCAGTGCTGAATGTGCATGTGTGTCCATCACCTATCCTCCTGCCGCACCAATATCCACTTCCCTATAAAATTGTATTTAGTGTTTCCCCATTCAGAGTGTCAGTGTTTGTATCGATGGTTACAGTGATCGTGAGAGTGCATCATCTGTGTTTTGGTGTTGAAATCCTTGCCAAACTCAGTTATAAAAGTTACCCATGCAGGTTCATTCTTGGGCCAAAGTAGGAAGTAGGACACACAAGGGCTAACTTAGTGGCCTTCAACAGCTATGTCAGCTGCTAACTTGTAAGATTGAATGAGTGTCTGCGGGATTGAGGTGAACACCATGGTAATATATGCTTTGCCAGCACCCAGGCACCTTACTATATAATATTCCAATTTGTCATGAACAAAACTTGCACAGTGTAATTGTTATATAACTGACCTTGCATTACAGTATATATAGTTTGAGTCAGTGCATAGCAGCACAAATGCACGTCATGTATAGCAACAAAAATTAATGTTAGCTATGTAGAACTGGTGCATGCTATTCCACGCCTTCATCAATCGGGTTAAAGCACAAGTCCTGCGACTTTGCAGCAGTGAATCTTGTTGTCTTAAATTTATAGGAGCCTCACCTGGGAACGAGGCTAAGGAGTCACCCGCGGCCATCGAATTCCGTCAAGCTTCATAAAAGCAAAGGCAGACACTTGTCTACTAGCTGCATGAAGTGTATAAAAAAGTTGAGGCTTCCTTAATACGTACACTGCATGAGCATTATAATATTATATGGTCCCCCATTTCAGGTGACCGTTTGATATACACTGTTCCACAGTCATGCATGCACTCTACCCCACACACGTCAGGGAAACAACTTCATGTTTGGCAGCAGTGCTGTGCATCACTCAACTGGTTCATGCATGCACTGCCACACCATAACTGGTCCCAAATCTGTAGTATTCATTTCCAAAATCATGATTACTTAGCAACAGAGAATCATCTCCAAGGCTACATAGTAGAGGAGTATGACACGACGATCTATTTGCGCATGCTCTTCCAAAGCCAAACAGCAGGCATCAGAAGCACTCCAGGAATGGGATGGGGCTGCAAAAGGTTCAGGAAGTGTTTTCAAGCTACCTGCCACCAGACAATCGACCAACCTGCAACATCCAGATTTATAGTCCTTGAATTCCAGTCAGGCAACCAGTGACAGGTACTTTTGACAAGCCCTGTAGCATTAGCAAGGATGAAAAACTACTGAACCTGATGCAGTCCCATCCCTGCCCGTATTTCATATGCCGTTCTGCTTTTGAAAGTAAAGCATGTACGAATGGACTGTGACATCATTGTGTCGGACTTCCTCTGGTTTTGCATCATACAATAACTGCCACTATAATATCATTTCAGATTTGGAGTCAGTTCAATGCTGTTGATTCTCAGAATCGTGATATCCTGGCGATGGCCTGCAAAGTGACAATAAAGACAATCAAACACCAATATGCAAAAACTTGCACGCCAACTCTGCATAGAGAAGAAGTGCACTCTAATTCAGTGGTGGAGTGCCATGCATTTCCAGAATATTCCAGTTTCAGCCCAAACTCTGAAGTTGTCCTTACATCCACATAGAACTTTAGGTGTTAGGGGTAAGCAACATTACGGCATAATTCCCGTTTCATGTTGACCCGTCCTGGCATCGTGAACAACTGGTGTTGATGCCACCTTGTGAACACACTGGCATCCAGCCGTCGGACTGACATTACAAGAAAGAGCCACAAAATTCTTTGTCAGCCCCCATGCGTCTACCCTCTGTCTACCAGACATGCAACCAACTAACTTAGGCCTTCCCCCTCCGTATTTGGTATGATCTCCCTTTAACTCTTTACCAACTAATGACGGCACTTGCTGTGACGGTATAGACTATACTGTTATTAGATGCATGCACCTATAACAGAAAATATACGCCTATAAGCGAGATGTGCCTAATAATGAACGACATTCCTCGGATAGGAAGTGCACTTCAATTCAATTTTTTCCACTCCGTAGGATCGAAAATGGCAGAGTTTCTGGAAGAAGACTGCAGCGCTTAACAGCGAGTACTTGGGACGAGAGTTGAACCTGCACCTAACAGTGAATATGCGCCTATAAGTGCGCCTAATAACGTGCAACTACGGTATATAGAGGTGTGATATGCTTTTCTGCTTCTTCTTATGGTTGGTAAAGAGTTAAGACCACACGTTTCATTTTCACTTGGGATGAGGATGTGATTGTAAATATTATTCTGTCGACAGGTTGTAAGTCACGAACATACCTTGCTTCCGTTTGTAATTTTTTCTTCTTTTCTTCTTGAACACTATCACCTTCGCCGTTCTGCTGTGCTCAGTCACAGTGGCTTTCACTCTCACCAGATCCTTACTGAGCACATGGAAGCAGATATAAAGGTAGCACACGGCCATAATCACTGAGGAACAGCAGTGAGGGTTTGGGGGGTACGACTATAGTGATGCACATGACCATTGTAACGCTGCAGTGGGGGGGTC